>PVJN01037807.1:0-20698 GCA_004026805.1 Lasiurus borealis | reverse complement strand
AGTAATAAGACAGTGAGCTATTGACACAAAAATAGACAAAGAGATCAAAGGAACACAAGACGGAGGCCAGAAATACACCCAATATATTCAAAGGAAATAAAATAGAAAATGTTTTCTTTTTAACAAATGGACCTCCACATGCAGATGAATGAATCTAAACCATAACTTACACTCACCAGAAAACTTAATTCAGAATGGGCCACAAACCACAGTGAAAATACAAAACCATAAAATTGCTAGAAGGTAGAAAATCTAGATGACTTTGATGGCATTTTATCATTGGCAACATCAAAAATATGATATATAGAAAGGCATAGTTGCTAAACTGGACTTCATTAAATTAAAATGTTCTCTACAATAGACAATGTCATGAGAACACACAAGCCATAGACTTGGAGAATATCTTTTTAAAAGATATCTAATCAATGAATATTATATAAAATATACAAAAAACACACACCTAAAACTAAACAAGAAAGCAAATAATCCTATTAATAATGGACCAAATATGCCTACCTACTGTGCCTCGGTGTTTGAGCACTGACCCATGAACTGAGAGGTTACTGGTCAATTGAGCTTCAGATTCAGGCTCAATCCTATAGCGGGAGCTGCAGGAGGCAGCCTATTGATGTTTCTATCTCTCTATATGAATAATGCTTCACAGACTATGTCATCAGGAAAAGGTAAATTACATTAGGAAGATAACACTACACACTTATTAGAGAAGCCAAAATCTTGAACACTGACAACACCGAATTCTGGTGAAGATGTAGAGCAACAGAAAGTTTTATTTATTACTGATAGAAATTCAAAATGCTACAGCCACTTTGGGGAACAGTTTGATGGTGTGGCTTTTTATCCAAAAGGAAACATACTCTTAACATATGATCAAGCAATCATACTACCTAATATTTTCTGAAAGGAGTTGAAAATGTATGTCCACACAAAAAACTACTCATGAATGTTTACTGCATCTTTACTGATAATTTCCCAAACTAAAACCAAAAAAATAAAATTCAGTAGATATTGGAACATATAAATCGGTACACCTATACCAGTGGTTGGCAAACTGTGGCTCGTGAGCCAAGGTTTGCCACCCTGTTGATTAATAAGTTTGTTGACCAATGACCTATACCATGGGATGTTTTTCAGCAATAAAAATGAGCTATCAAGCTAGAAAAAGACATAAGGAAGGAATGCATGTTACTAAGTGAAACGGGCAGTATGAAAAGTCTACATACTTTATGATTCCAACTACAAGGCCTTTTGGAAAAGGCAAAAGTACAGAGACAGTAAAAAGATTACAGCTTCTAGTGAAAAATGGGGCCGGGGGTGAAGGATTAATAGGAAAAATGCAGAGAACTTTTATAGCATTAAAAAATACTCAGTATGAAGCTATAATAATGGGTACATGTCAATAAATTTGTCCAAACTCCTAGAATGTTCAACCCCAAGAATGAATCCTAATGTAAACTATGGTCTCTTGTTGATAATATATCAATGTAGTTTCATGAATTGTAATAAATGCATCACTCTGGTGAAGAAATATTGATAATGGTAAAGGCTATGCATGTGTGGGGGAAAGGTTAAATTTTGCAGGAAACTAAACTGCTCTAAAAAATAAAAGTATTTTTAAAATAGTAATATTCAACTGAAAATTAATGAACTAACTACTGAAGTAAACAATATCCTATATTTTAAAATACTAGAAAAAATTATAATGATCCTCATAGAATAATCCATATATATGACACTGTCAGTATTCCTAATAAAAAATATTAATGTACTTTCAGCATTAATATACAAAATATAAGGTTTTTAAATTGTATATTTTATTTACTAATTACTTGGAACTCAATAATTGTTTAACAATATTAATAATGTAAGTGCTAAGATTATCTAATAGTTTGCTATTGTTTTTGTGTAATAAGGGAATAATTATTCTAAATATATTAAAGTAATTATGCATTTATATAATAAAATTTACACTCTGAATGTGTGAAAGATATATAAAATATCAGTACATTAAAAAAATAAATCACCTGAAGTTTGATCTCTGCTTATTTCCTCACAATTTGTGGTTTCACAGTTGGGGCAGTTCTCAAGTGCAATGGCTCTTTCTCTACTCCCCAGGCCATCAGCAGGGCTCCCTCCTGCTTTTGCATGTTAACTGATGTTTTCAGATCTCATATCACTCGCTGAACAAGAATGGCAGTGGTGTGGAGCTGTCAGCTAGGTCATCTGTGTAGACAACTCCACATGCTACCTCACATGGCAGTTGGGTTTCAAGAGGGTCAAAGCAGAATCTGCTGTCTCTTGAGGCCTTCACTTAAAAGTGGTATAACAGCCGAAACCGGTTTGGCCTAGTGGATAGAGCATCGGCCTGTGGACTGAAAGGTCCTAGGTTCGATTCCGGTTGGGGGCATGTACCTTGCTTGCAGGCACATCTCCAGTGTGGGGCGTGCAGGAGGCGGGAGATGGATGTCTCTCTCTCATCGATGTTTCTGACTTTCTATCTCTCTTCCTTCCTCTCTGTAAAAAAATCAATAAAATATATTAAAAAAAAAGTGGTATAACATACTTCTGCCATCATGTGATGGCCAAAGAAATCCACAAGAGCAGTCTAGATACAAGGGGTGGAAAAAGTAACTTGACTCGCTAACAAAAAGTCATGTTGCAAAACAAAGTGTGCAACAAGAGGTGTTGGTCATGGTAGGCCAAATCCTTAACCACTGACTCCAGTAGCCAGAACAGTTGGCAGTTCTCAGAGAAGGTAGAGCTTGGAAAGCCTTGGAAAGCTCTGCTTTGGGGATGAAAAAGTTGAGAGGAAAAGAAATGAAGCCTCTAACCAAGATGCTTCTGTATGGATGCTGTTCCTATAAATAGGAGTTTAATTTCACCTGACAAGATTTGCATGTACAGAGAACAGAATCTGTAGCTCTGATTTCCCTGGTTGTTAGCCACTGTACTTCCATTTTTTGATACTGTGGATGTCCCCAGATTAGATTATTGCTTGAGGTCAACAATGCTGCTATTCATTAAAAATTAATGTGGTTCTTCTAGTTCTTAAAATCTGTAACATATTACTCATTCTAAAAATGAGAAGAAATGATGACTTGATAAAGAAGAAATTCAGAAAGATAATATGCTTATGAGGATAATGACATATGCTAACAACTTATTAAAGCCCAATTCATATCTCTTAATTTGAAATTCCCTTTATGGAAAATAACTAATCTCCAAAGACAACAATGTTTCTAATAATTCCCCCCTTCTTGGGCCATCAACCAGTGTCAAAATATTGGGATTTTTATGAAGTGATTGGGGGCAGGAAACTAATATTTTCTTTAAAAAGTATTACAAATCAAATGAAGCAGAGATAAATCAAACTAGCAATATGATCCAAATAGAAACAAAGTTATTGCATACCAATGATATATATATCAATTATAATCAGTTATATATACACATGTATATATTTACATTTATAAGTTTATAGTTAAAAAGAGTTGTTGCTAACAAAAATTCATTCAAAGTCTAAAATAAAATCACACAGCACACATACATACACACACACACACACACACACACACACACACACATACACACACACGCCTAGGGTCCATAGGTTAAAGCCTCTTTTGACACAGTCAAATCCTTCATCTTAGAGCTTAGTTTAGGCACAGATGGATTTATCAGTAACAAGAGTTCAACTTTAACTCTTCATGTACTCTTCATTTTCTATTTTTTCTACTGCTATTATTTCTTTCCTCCCAGGGGCTTGGGGGATTTTACAATATCTTTGATACTTCCTCCCAACTATTAAAAGAGAGGCTCATTATCATAGGAATAAACTGGAGATAATATGTTCAATGATCAAGGTCTCAGGGCCTGTCCCTCACTCGGTTGTGAATGGCTACTTCAGGCAGTGGTTCATATCCATGGGGGACTGAAACTGCTCCTTCACTGCCCGATTTATGTCAAACATCACAGAATTAATGGGGAACTTTGTTAACCTATTTGTTCTCCTGATGGTTTCTATTTCTACCCTTTTAGTGATTTAAACTCTATTCTTAATTCAGGTAATATCTGAATGTGTCCAGTTTGTCTGTATACCACAAAGAGGTAAATTGTAGAGAAAACGGTACCATAATCTTCCTCCTAGCCCAGCATATTTTAGGCCCCAAAATTACAAATATATTTACTTATCTGTGAACTAAAACATGCTTGGGTCAGTCTGAAGTCACGTACCAATGGTGGCATCCTTTATAGAATATATATTGGAAATTTATGCATCAAAATTTCTTTACACAGTTCTCATTATGAGATGCAGATATTTCACTTTAAATAGTAAGTGCATTAAAAACCTTTCATATCAAGCAACATATATTTTAATAGAAATATAACCTGGATATATCCTAGCTTTTGAGTTTTGTTAATATCTTATCTTTATATTATGTCCTGTTATCACATTAACATTGAACTTAATTCCTTACATTATCTTTGCCTCAAAGTCCAAAGTATAAGCAATCCAAAAGATATGAGTGCATTTACATAGCTATATTATGTGGTGACCTTAATTAAAATTATTTTATTTAAAATAAATTATAAATTGTTATTCATCCAAGAAGAGATGTTTAATGAGTAGGCAGATGTATGGAACAAGAAAAATCAAAGACAACTCTGAAGATGTCATTTGAGGGACATCTGGCAGCACCTACCAATACCCAGGCAAATTTGATCCAGAAAAATGCTTAGTACAACACTATTATAAAATATTAATTTAGAATGACCCAAATAAAGAATATTATAAACTGATGAACAAAAATAGATACAGAGGCAGAGAAGAATCAGACTGTCAAACGACAGCGGGAAGGCTGGGGAGGGTTGGGAGGTAGGGAGGAGTTAAGAGATCAACTGAAGGACTTGTAAGCATGCATATAAGCCTAACCAGTAGATGCAAGACAATGGGAAGGGAGAGAAGGCATGTGCCAGGGGTAGGGGAGGCTGGGGGAAGGTTAATTAGAGAAAAAAGAAAGGAGACATATGTACTACTGTTTAACACTTTAAACAATTTTTTAATATCATCATAATCACTGATGAAGCAAAGATAAAAATACATTTATAGTTAATAGATAAGAGTTTAGATAGTGTAAGAAAAGTTGAATCTAGGCCAGGGATGGGAAATCTTGTATCTGCCAAGGGCCATTTGAATATTTACAACCTCATTTGAAGGCCATACAAAATTATCAACTTAAAAATTAGCCTGCTATATTTGGTCAAATATTTAGTTAACTCACCCTTAATGCTTTGGCAAGGCCAGAAAAGGATTTTTTGGGCCTTACATGGCCCATGGGCTGGACGTTACCTACCTTCATTCTAGGCATGAAAAAAATATATATCTAACAAGTTTCCTAAGAGTAGATTTTCTTAGTGAAAAAAAAAATAGTATATGTATATTCTGATGTACCAAATAGGTAGGATAACATGTGTACTTTATGAAGAAGTAAATATTTAAATATGGCATCTTTAACCAAAAGTTCAGGTGCACTCAACTAAATACTGCTCTTAGAAAGTCATGTGCATAGGGGGAGAATCCAAGATGGCGGCATAGGTAAACACCTACACTGTTGCCTCGCACAACAATTTCAAAACTACAACTAAAAGACAGAACAGACATTATAGAGAACCACAGGAAAGCTGGCTGAGAGAAAATTCTACAACTAGAAGGGAAGAGAGGGGCTCACAGAGACCTAGAGGAGCTGCAAAAAGCTGAGGTACAGAGATGCACACGTGGAGAGAGCGGGTGCCAGAGAACCTGGCTGGATATCTCTGGTGGGAGGGAGACAGAGACTCTCAACAGCATTGAACTCCTTATCCTGTGACACTAAACCCCACATCCAGCCGAAACTAATATGGGGGGAGTTTGGACTGTGAAAAGGGAGAAGTGCATGGAAATTTAGGGGAGTCATAAAAGATCAGAAGTCTAGTGGTGCGCACGACACTGCGTGCAGAGGACCAACAGTTGATTGTGCCAGCTGGCTTTCACAAGTGGGCAGGAGACAGACCTCCGAACTGTGTCACTTCTAACTCAACTAAACCCCAGTTTCGGGCGAAACCATGAGGACCCAGACTCATATAGTCCCGGAGTGCAGGTGAGCTGGAAGGGCAGCAGTCTAGAGGCACTGCAAGGGTGCGACCGCACAGGGACTGCTCCAGCGATTAACCAGTCTTGTGAGACTCAGGGGCCATGGAAGGCAGAGCTGACTGGAAGGCAAGGTGGTCCCTTAAGCCCTGAGACTCCACCCATCCTAAGTTCAACAGAGAGGCTTTTGCAGTTTTACAAGTCTGGTATCATAAGGCTGAATCCAACACAGAAGTTCTCCTGGCATAGTTAAAATGCCAAGACAAGGAAAGGGATCACAAACAAAAGAAATGGAAGAAAACAAACGACTGGATATAGAGTTCAAAACCATGCTTATAAGGTTTTTCAAGAATATCCTAGAAAAGTTGGATAAAGTTAGCAAGACCCAAGAGGAGATGAAAAAGAACCTACTAGAAATGGAAAAGGACCAACTAGAAATTAAACATACACTGACTGAAATAAAAAATATTATACAGAGACCTATCAGCAGTCTAGGGAAAGGCAAGAATCAAGTAAAAAATTTGAAATATAAAGAATCAGAAAACACTCAACTGGAAAAGCAAGAAGAAAAGGAATCAAAAAATGTCAAGATAATGTAAGGAGCCTCTGGGACAGCTTCAAACGTACCAACATCAGAATTGTGGGGGGGCCAGAGGAAGACAGAGAGCAAGATACTGAAAACCTATTTAAAGAAATAATGACTGAAAACTTCCCACATCTGGTAAAAGAAATAAATTTACAAGTCCAGGAAGTACACAGAACCCCATATAAAAGGAATCCAAAGAGGATACACCAAGACACATCATAATTAAAATATCAAGACAAAAAGACAAAGAATAATAAAAGCAGCAAGAGAAAAACAGTTCATTACCTACAAGGGAGCACCCATACGACTATCAGCTGATTTCTCAACAAAAACTATGCAGGTCAGATGGGATTGGCAAGAAATATTCAAGGTGATGAATAGCAAGAACCTACAACCAAGAATATGCTCTCCAGCAAGGCTGTCATTCAAAATTGAAGGGCAGATAAAGAGCTTCACAGATATGAAAAAGCTAAAGGAATTCATCAACTCCAAACTAGTATTATATGAAATTCTGAAAGGTACTCTTTTAGCAGAGGAAAAAGAAAAAGGTAAAAGATAAAAAATTATGAACAACAAATACATATCTATCAACAAATGAATCTAAAAATTAAGGGAATTAAAAATTTGGTCAACAGAATAAACTGGTGAATATAATAGAATCAGGAACACAGAAAGGGAGTGGACTGATAATTCTCAGGGGGAATGGGGTGAAGGGTGTACAGGGAGATACTGGACAAAAATCATACACCTATGGATGAGGTAAACGGGAGGGAGGTAAGTATAGAGGGAGGGGTGGGAGCCAGGTGATTGGGAGCTATGGAGGGGGAAAAAGAGAAACAAATATAATAATCCGAATAATAAAGATTTAATTAAAAATAAATAAAATTTAAAAAGTCATGTGCATATTGTAATTGCACAGAAATGACAGTGCAATGACAAGCACTATGTCTTTTTATCTATAAAATGTCATTCTTTATTAAAACAACACTTAGCTCTCAATACTTTAGCATTTATCCTCCTTAATGTAAAATCAATATTTCAATGGAAGCTAATTACACTAGGCATTAACAAACAAAAACATCTTTTCAAGTGATTTAGAAATAAAAGGATATTCAAGTACAACTCCACTATGAGTAAATGCTAATTGGCCTGTTGACAGGCCAGTGGTTCCATAGGAAAGGTGATTTATTTGATGATACGGTTTTTATATTCTGCTGCTAACTGGGCAGAAGCTTCATTAGCATCTACCTTAACTGGGGAATCTAACTTTAAATATTTTAGTCAAAAGATCCACATACTTTTTTAAGAAAGGAGAAGATAGTGTGTCTGCCAACAATGATGGAACCATCTTGACAAGTGAAACAGGCCAAAAGATAGATATTTCTTTGTTTCCCCCTAGTTTCTTCCTTTATGAATCTCCACTACTCACTCCCTCTCATCTATTCACATATTTTGGTACATTAGGCAGATGGGGAATGATTATAAATATGAAAAACTGCCAAACAGCAGAATATCCACTAAAATATGAAGGTAGGGTCTAATTTATACACAAAGTGAATATTTAAACAATAAGCAAGTCTCTTGAACCTTAAAAAAATCAATACTGTCTATTTTTATCCAGGTTGGTTTCCTACTGCTGCTATAACAAATTCACACAAAGTCAGTGGCTTACACATATAAATTTGTTGCTTTATAGCTCTGGGAGCCTGAAGCCCAAAGAAGCTCACACTAGACTCAAGTGTTAGCAAGGCTGCCTTCCTTTTTGGTGACTCAGGGGTGGAACTGTTCTTTGCCCTAGCCAGCTTCAAGAAGCTGCCTGTAGATCCAGGCTTCTGACCTTCTTCCTCTGTGTTGTGTTTCAAGTTTTTCTTACATAGTCACCTGTCTCTCTGACCACAGGTGGAAAGGTTCTCAGCTTTTAAGAGCTAATGTGGTTAGAGTGCACCCACCTAGATAATCCGAGAATACCTTCCATCCTAATTTCCTGAATCTTAATCACAACTACAGAATCTATGTAACATGTGCACAGCTGTGTGTGTTGTGTGTGTGTGTGTGTGTCTTTATCTATCACAATTACATTTCCCCCAAGAGAGGTTTTACTGCTCATAAATCAGGAACATTCAGAAAATGTCTGTGATTTTACTTACTGCCTATTTTACTTCTAACATGGGTGCATGTGAAAGGAACAAAGGACTCTTCCAAGACTGACCGTGAGACACCCACCCATCTGCCTTCACTGCCAACAATGGAGGTAAAGATGTTATGTTTCCTTTCCAAATCTCAAACTATTGCTTCTAAGGACAGAACAGAATTCATGTAGAGAACTCTGGATAAACAGGACTCTGGTAAATGTAGTTTCTAAGCTTCCAAATATTGTTAAAAAATGAAATAATCAAAAGATATAGAGATATAAATACTGGTGCTAAAATAAAACTTGTTCCTCAACAGTTGAATTAAATTTAAACCAATACTGTAGGTATAAGTCATATCTCAGAATACCAAGTTTTATAGATTTTTTTAGTTACCTTTGCAATTAAAATATGCTTTAGATATTAAGTGGTTAATGTGTCTCAAATTATTAAAATACCAGTCTATATAATTTTATGTATGTTTGCCAATTTGTTTCAAATAACCTCTGTGAGCCTTTATTTTTGAGGACTATACTTTTCAGAGGAATTATAACAAACAATGCTATGGGTTTACAAAATGAGTTCATATGTCTGAGCAGAGAGCAAAGCCATATGTGTGAACACGATGCATCTAAATGGGCATGTGGGCATGGCCTCACCTTTTAGGATTGGAAGGTTGATAAGACCTTTTTTTCCCAACGGCATTCAGTAAATGGAAGTGAAGCTCCATATATCTTTTTCATTATACATGTTACAGAGGCATGTGTCCAAAATGGGCCAGTTTCTAATAGGAGGAGAGCAAAGTAGCAAGATTTGATTTAATGAAGAAACAGTAAAATCTTATATTGTAAACCTATAAAGATTTGGGGGACGTCCATGATACCACAATGCAGCTTAATCTATCTGTTCTAAGTATTGATGAATACAGGAAGATAATGATCAATAATAGTAAATATGTCTTAACACTTGTTTCCTACTTTTTTCATTCTCCTGTTCCATGTATGTCATTGCACTAAGCACAGATATGACACTTTGGAAACTGTATGTGAAATAATTCATTTTGTAAGCATCCAAAGACAGTTTTCCTTCATATGGTGATACCGTATGAACTATACCTACATATATTATTTCATATGTAACATGCGTTTCATATTAATGTATTATTTCATAAGTAATAGATCATACATATTATTAGCTAAGATGCTCATTGTGAGAAACTCAATTTTAGATGACCTGGCTTCATTCCTTTGGTACAAATGTGAGTGGCATAACTTATAATACCCATTTTATAGATAGTTACCAAGTAACCATAAAGACAAAAACACTAGTCTGGTCCCCTTCTCTGAACCTCACACACTTTCTCATTTTCAACTTGCATAAGCTCATTTTCTGGTAGACATGAGACATTTGGGAAATGAGAGAAACTCATCTCTCTGGGAGTAATGGCGTTAATAAACTTGGCAGAGATTTGACCGCCACTTGGGCAATTTGGAAGACTTTCTATTACAGAAAATGTGGTAGGTAAAAATAGAGAAAATTTCTTTAAAGCAAGAAATAGTTTTATATTAAAACAACAACAAAAAACAACACTAGAAATAGAACACCATTAAAATTACTCAGGAAAAAATAACAACAACATGATTTTTTCCCCCTTTTTTGGTAAACAAATTGAATTGTCTTTAAAGGTATAATTAACTGAGATAGAAAAGGGAACAATGCACTGAACTACAAGTAAGTAGGTCAGCTCATTTGAGGTTCCTGGCTGCACAGGCTCTGACAGCTGGTTCTATATATACAGGAGATATACAGATTCTAGTGATTTATTGCTCTTTCTTTCCCTAATGTCCGCTATATAAAAACATGGAAAAGAAAACCTATAGTTTTCCTTTTTTTGTTTAGGAAAAATCTAAACTGGGGATTTGAGTGTAATTGTGAAATGAAGTTAGTTGTCCCCAAGTACATGAAACACAATGCTAATTATATTTGGACACAAAGGAACTATGATTGATGAAAAAATGTTGTAGTACTTTCTGGCTATATATATGTAATCTAAGTTATATTTTATAGTTATATCTCAATTTTCAACATTTAAAAATTAAATAAAGTCCCCTTATCACCAAACATAGACCTAAATATTGGTAATCCCTCTCTTCTAAAAATTTCCTCTTAATTCTTGCAATTAATAAAATTCTAGAAATGTCAAAGTGACCTGATTTAGGACTCCAATAAATCCCACCTTGTTTAATCCACAAGACTCATTTGTCCCATTTCAAGGACATCCAGAACAATTCATCACCCATGCCTTTTTAAGTAACCTATTATTTGCCATACTCTACAGGGGAAAGCATGCTCAATTTTAAACTCTATTTTGGAAAATTAAATCCTATCACCTTAACATATCTAAAACACTTCACCTCTGAATATTGGTTTCTAAAAGCTTAGTATTTTGAACCACATCTGCTGTCCTATTCCTGTCTCCTTGCACTCCTACTCAGCAGCCTCTCTCTTTCTCTCATGCTCAGTCTTTGCAGAAGCAGCTCATGTGAAAGTGCTACAATCTCCTTCCCACCTCAGACTCTGCAAATGGTCTCTCCTCCCACCACATCACCAATGTTATTGCTAAGGCTAGTGGACAATATGGCTCATATAGTACTTAAATATTTATATTTACTACCTAAATAAACGGACCTAAGACTGCTATCCTCTCATTTATTCCCTTTTGTTCATATGATTTCTAAGCAACAGCATTTTGACCCCTTATTCTTTGTTTTCTTCCAGAGTTGTTATTCCCCAGCCAGTTTATCCAGAGAACCTGTAAATAATCTCTCTTCCCAATTTCCTTACTATTTCTGAAATATTTAAAGAAAAACTACAGGCTAGTGGCTATGAAATTCATATATTCAAAACAATGAACACACACATACACTTTTATTAGCACTTAATCATCATTATCTCCTGTGCATATCAAACTCAGTACATGTTAAAATTGAGTTAAAACTCAAAAAGCACTTAGTAAACCAGTATTTGTTAAATAAAAATGTTAATTTTCAAACAAACACTATATTTAATTTTTTCTTAGTCTTGATTCAAGACTGTCTTCATTTTATCATTCTTATTGATGCTGTTGCTTTAGTTCAAGGCCTTATAATTCCTTTCTTATATTGTTGAAATATCCTAATAGAACCCTCACCTTTCAAGAGCAGTGCTCAAAAATTCCATGAAAATATCAGTCATAGCACTAACTTCTCTGTTTAAATATATTCATGGTTTTATATTCATCAAGCAATTCTTTTAAACTGAGTAATACATTCAAGTTTTTTTCCTACCGTTCTAGGTCATCACTACTGCTCTTACATTCTATACTACAACCATACTCAGTCACTTTTCATTCCCCTGATGTATCTTATTAACTGACCTTTTTTGGGCACTTAGACGGAAGTGCTTTCTGTCCTGCCTCAAGTATTTGTTTGTTTGTTTGTTTGTTTGTTTTTTTTTGCATAGCATATTATTTTCTTTCAAAATTAAGACAAAGCGATCCCTCACTCTTTTTCTGATTCTTCCACCTGATTGTTTAAACCCGTTTTCTGTGCCTCCACGGTTTTCTGAGTATTTCTCTAGTTTAGCACATTATAGTCTCTATGTTCATCATCAGTTCATTTGTCAGAAGTGCAGAAATTTGACTGCTTGTATTCATACCCAACCCAGTGTCTGAAATATCGTAAGGTGGTAAGAGTTAGGACAGAACGTGAGTAAAATGATATAGAATCCAAGCATCATCTATTTTAATCTAATATTTTGAGGCATATAAGTCAATAATAATTGATTAGCATTTACAAATTTGCTATTTGTGAATCAATTATTATTTGTCTCTTCCATGGTAATGAGGTCTAGCAGGTAGCAGCAGCAATGCTAGAGACCTGTGATGCCATCTCAGGTTTAGGAAATAGAGTCAGGAAACAAGTCTATTTCTCTCAAGAATGCTATAACAAAGCCTTCTAGTGTTTGCCTTGCTATCACTGATTCTCCCAAAAGCACCACAGAACTGAAGCAAAGTTGCCAAAAGGAGTAGTCACTGCTTGGGGAACTAAGGAAATTGATCAATAAGAATATTCACAAACTTAAATACCAAATATATTTTATCAGGCTATTTAAAAAGTTATTATGATATCCTATTTTACTGATACATGCCATATTTTTAAAATCTTGACTCCAGCAAGACAAAAAATATTGACGAAAATATATGATATATTCTAAAATATTTTAATACATTGTATAAGTGTATTAAAATAACAAATCACTTGTCAGCAATCACATATATCTTATCTCTGCAGGCCAGGACAGTACAGTTTTTAGCAATAGCATCACATAACATTTTGTTTTAAAGGGAAAGAACTTGCCCCCCTCCCCCGACTCACCAAAAAAAAAAAAACCACAAAAAAAACCCTCATTTAAAATTGTCAATTGGCCTTTGTTCTTTTAAATAAGCAATCTACTTCTAATTATCCAAAGGTCTCAAACAGGGTCTTAATATTGCTCCAAATATGACCCTTTCTTGCCTCACTCTTAAAATTATTTTGAAGGACATCTTAAGAAAACATGTTCCTATATAAATGTAAACTTTCAAACCAGTTACTACTTAAGAAGGCCATGAAAATTACTCTGCCTTTTCTTCTCTCTCTCAAAAATAAAAAAATTTAAAGCTTCTAAATAGCAAATGAAACCAACAAAATGAAAAATCAACCAAGCGAATGGAGAACATATCTGCAAATCATATATCTGATAAGGAATTAATAACTAAAGTATATAAAATTCATAAACAATAATAATAACAACAAAATTGATTAAAAACCAGTTGAGAATCTGAATAGACATTTTTTAAAGTGGACATACAGATGGCCAGCAAGTACATGAAACTGCTCAGCATCCCTAATCACCAGGGACACTTGAATCAATATCATAATGAAAAATAACTTTACACATATTAGAATGGCTATTATAAACATATCATAACTACAAAGTGCTAGTGAGGATGTGGAAAAAAGGGAACCCTGTGCCCTGTTGATGGGAATGTAAATTGGTATAGCCACTATGAAAAACACTGTAGAGGTTTCTTAAAATATTAAAAATACAACTAACATATGATCCAGCAATTTCACCTCTAACTATTTGAAGGAGAGAAAAAACATTAAGTCTTATATAATAAAAGCCCAATATGGAAATTGACCAAACAGTAGAGACCTGTAGAATGACTGTTCACTATGACGCATGATGATCACCAGGAACTGCCCCAGCTCACCAGCCCCAAGCCAGCCAAGGGAGATGCCAGAAAGCCTCCCTGTACCAGTTGCAGAGGGAAGCAACCAGCGGTGGCAGTGGGATGATTGGCAAGTGGGGCTGGCCAGCGAGTGGGAGGTGCCAACCTCCTCTCTCCATCACCCTGCCCATTTCCTGTAGATTGGCCCTGGTTGCCAGCCAGGCCTAGGGAATTTCATGCAGAAAAAAATTATATAGATAGATAGATAGATAGATAGATAGATAGATAGATAGATATACATGTATATATAGATATATATAGATATAGATATATAGATATAGATATAGATATAGATATATAGATATATAGATATATATAGATATATCTCCACACTCACACACACACACACACACACACACACACACACACACACACACACTCTGATAGTTACAATAACCATGCTAATGGAAATGACTTTAATGTCCATTCTTGGATGAATGTTAAAAAATGGTATATGTGCCGAGACTGGTTTGGCTCAGTGGATAGAGTGTCAGCCTGCGGACTGAAAGGTCCCAGGTTCGATTCTGGTCAAGGGCATGTATCCTGGTTGTGGGCACATCCCCAGTAGGGGGCGTGCAGAAGGCAACTGATAGATGTGTCTCTCTCATCGATGTTTCTAATTCTCTATCCCTCTCCCTTCCTCTCTGTAAAAAATCAATAAAATATATATTTTTTAAATGGTATATGTGTATATATATATACATATATATATATGCACATATATATATATGAAAATAAGAACAGAGAACAATACTATATGATCTCATATGTAAATTAAAACAAAACAATCTTTCTTACAGATAGAGCCTATGGATTATTCTTAGAGTAGAGGCAAGGGATTGGGGAGTAGGCAAAGTGGGTAAAAAATGGGTGAAGAAAGTCAAAAGGCACAAAATTCCACTTATAAAAATGTCACAAGGACACAAGAATGTAATATGCATCATTAGCCCCTATAATAAATTATAGTGTTAGTAGTAAATTGATAGTTAGTAATACTGTAACATTTTTAAAAGGAGAGAGTAAACCCTGAAATAATCCCAAGAACAAAAGGTGCCACATTAAGAAGTACAACATATTTTTATCAAAAAATAGTAAAACAATGTATGCAAACCATAATATGACAATCTGGAGATCTTTATCAAATGAATAATTGGTTTTTAAATATGGAGAGAAAGATACACAATTTTTAGACCAAAATATTCATATCTTTAGCCCTATTGGAGTATTAGCAATAATAAAATAAGTCTTTAAGCAGAAGAAAACTTACATAAAATAGAAATTTAGAGCTATGCAAAGGAATGAACATCACAAATGGTAACTGTGGGTAATATACAGATATTTCCCAAATTATTTAACTTTCCTTAAAAGATAATTAGTAAATCAAGGGGAAAAAAGACAACACAGTGTATGATTTATATAATATGTTGAAGTGTAACAAATATTAAAATAGCATAAATCTAGGAAGAAATATATTAATATTTTATACTATACATGAAGTATTTTAACATAAAGGGAAATTGGGATAAGTTGAACATAGATGACAAACCCAAAGCAACTACTGAAATACCAGAAAGTGTTAGATATATACACAAATAAGAAAAAAAAGAATAAACATTAGTCATTTTATATTGAAAAAGATAGAAAGAGTGGGACAAGGAAATGAAGAACAGATGGGAAAATGTATAACCAAATAGCAGGAAAATAAATTTAAATACAACTATTTCAATAATGACATTAAATATAAAGGTTTGAAACACGTTAAGAATAATATCCACATTAGCATATTAGTAAAATTTCTTAATAAAACTTTACCAAACAGAATCCAAACCCAAAAACAAAGACTTTATAAAGAATATAAGATAAAGACCAACTCTATATTCTTTAAGAGAAACTCATGGTAAACATAAAGTTACAAATAGACTTAAAAATGGTGGAGGGTTTACCATGCTAACATTAATTTCAAAGCTGTGGTGGCTTTATTAATACCAAACAAAATAGACATCAAAGCAAATATTATTAACAAGAATAAAGAAGATACTTGCATATTGATATTGGCAACAACTCATATATAGGGATATATAAATTCAAAATTACTATGTACATAAGAACAAAACTTCAAAATAAAACACAACTAATGTGCAAAGAAAAATAGATAATTTCACAAGTATATCATATATTTCCCAAAAATCTCATTGATAGTACACTAAGTGAAAACTCAGCCAACTTTATGCAATTAACATTTATCATATGCTCCAAATCAAACTCAACAACAGTAGAAATGAGCCTCAATATTAGTAGGAATTAAAATTATGCAATCCCTATTCTATCTAATAAAATAATAATATGCAAATTGACTATCTGCTTTACTCACAAGCCATGCCCACCAGCCAATCAGAGCGGTATACAAATTAACCCAACCAAGAAAGCACAGGAGAGAGACTCGGGTTGCCCCTGGCGATGGAAGAAGCCAAGTTTCCCCAAATGCTAGGTTAAGGCAACAAAATTTTGATGGCTGTGAGAGCAGAAGACTTGGCTTCGCTCCAAGCTACAAAGTTTCAATTGTAGAAGATAAATAAATCCCAGATACCTTGAGTTGCTGGGGGCATGGCTGGCATGCAAACCACAACAGGCTCCTCACCCTGGCCACCCCATGCACCAAGGGAACCCCTACCCTGATCCAAGACACCCTACAAGGCAAACCAGCTGGCCCCCATCAGTGTAGTAGGCCTCTATCCTATCTAATAAAAGAGTAAAGTGCAAATTGAACATCACTCCAACACATAAGATGACTTCCCTCATGTGGTCACAAGATCCTGCCTCCATGTGGACACAAGATGGCCACTGCAAGATGGCCAGCAGGGTAGGGCAGTTGACAGAGACCAGGTCTGCAAGGGAGGGCATTTGGGGGTAATCAATCTTGCAAGGGAGGGCAGCTAAGGGTAACCAAGCTGGCATAGGAGGGAAGTTGGGGGTGACCGGACCTCCAGGGAAGGCCAGTTGGGGTGACCAGGTCCACAGGGTAGGGCCGTAAAGGGCAAACAGGCTGGCAGGGAAGCAGTTAGGCATCAATCAGGCTGGCAGGCTGAAGCAGTTAGGGGCAATCAGGAAGGCAGGCAGGTGAGTAGTTGGGAGCCAGCGGTCCTGAATTGTAAGAGGGATGTCCGACTGCCCATTTAGGCCCCATCCTAGATTAGGCAGTTGGACATCCCTCAAGGGGTCCCAGATTGGAGAGGGAGCAGGCTGGGCAGAAGGACCCCCCTCTTGTCCACAAATCCCGTGCACCAGCCTTCTAGTGCTATCTAATAAAAGGCTAATATGCAAATTAACCATACCTCTGCTACACCAACAAGCCATCCCCACTAGCCAATCAGTTTGCAAATTAACCCAACAGAGATGGCTGTGGCCACAAAGCAATCAGGAGGCTTAGGTTTCCCCAGCAATGGAGGCAGCCAAGGTTCCCCACACACTCTGGCAGGCCCTAGACTCCACTTAAGGCTACAAAGTTTAAATTATAGAAGATAAATAAGTCCCAGATACCAGGGCCTCCACTTAGATAGCCAGGGGACATGGCCAGCCTTCAAACTACCACAGGCCCCTGGCCCAGACCTTCCCATGTCCCAAGGGAACCCCCACGCTTCTCTAGGACAGCCTTTAGGGCAAAACAGCTTGCCCCCACCCATGCACCAGGCCTCTATCCTATCTAATAACAGAGTAATATGCAGATTGACCATCACTCCAACATACAAGATGGCTGCCCCCATGTGGTCAAAGATGGCTGCCCTCATGTGGACACAAGATGGCCACCACAAGATGGCCATCAGGGGAGGACAGTTGGGAGGAACCAGGCCATCATGGGAAGGCAGTTGGGAGGGACCAAGCCTACAAGGAGGGCAGTTGGGGGTGATCAAGTCTATTGGGGAGGTCAGTTAGGGGTGATGAAGCCAGCAGAGGATGGAAGTTGGGGTGAGTGGGCCTGCAGGGAAGGGCAGTTAGGGGTGACCAGGCTGGCAGGGAAACAATTAGGCATCAATCAGGCTGGCAGGGGAGTGGTTAGGGGGTGATCAGGTTGGCAGGCAGAAGTGGTTAGGGGCAATCAGGAAGGCAGGCAGGCAAGGAGTTGGGAGCCAACAGTCCTGAATTGTGAGAGGGATGTCCAACTGCCCATTTAGTCCCAGTCCTACTGGACATTCGTCAAGTGGTCCCAGATTGGAGAGGGTGCAGGCTGGGCTGAGAGACACCCCCTCAAGCATGAATTTTGTATACTGGGCCTCTAGTTTTTCATAATTAAACTAAATTTTAAGTAATCTATATCAGAAAAATATTTAGAACATCTCCAAATAGTTGGAAACTTTTATAATGCAATTCTAATTAACATTTGGATCACAGAAGAAATCAAAATATAAATTAGAAATTTATCTTTAGCCGTATTACAGTATTAACAATAATAAAGTAAGTCTTGAATGTAACAAAATACACAATATATTAAAATTTTGTGGAATGTTACTAAAGTACTCTTTAGAGGACAATTTGTAACAAGTCTAAATTTAGAAAGCCATAGTGGTCTAAAATCAATGACCTTAGTTTCTTATTTGTATATGAAAATATTCAAATAAATTTGGAAATCTATATAAATCCCATGCATACACAAAACATCAAGACCATTCAAAAAGATGCCGGAATTTCTCAGTCATACTGCATATATTATATTGCTTAAAAACAGAACAAAACAAAATAACAACAATATAAATGCAGGCCTAGATTGCTCCACTAGAGAATTCTTCCAAATATGTAAAGCAGAAATACTAACAAATCTACACAGAATCTCTCTGAACATTGAAGGTTAAGAAATACTTCCCATTTCATTCTATAAGTTAGCATAACTTATATAACACTATTAGAGAAACACATTAAAAAAGAATATCCACATTAGCATATTAGTAAAATATCTTAAAATTTTACCAAATAGAATTCAAACCCAACAACATATCATGACTAACTTTTGTTTATCTCAGCAATACAGTATTTGACTTTTGCCTAATGTATTTTACAATATCCTATATAATAAAGAACTAATATGCTAATTAGACTAAACAGCAGAATGACTGTCCAGATGACCATCCAAAGGACCTTCCAGATGAAGCCGGGGCTGCAAGGGCTGCCCAAGGCTGCTAGGGGGTGTGAGGGCCAAGCCCCTTGTAAGAATTTTGTGTATCGGTCCTCTAGTTACCAAATAAAAAAGACAAGAATGTGATCACCTCAACTGATGTAGAAAATGCATTTATTAAAATTCAACATTTTTCCTTCTATCTCAGAAAACTGGGAACAGAAGGGAATGTCATCTGCCTGATAAAAGTACAGTGACAATCTACCACCCGCATATCTAATGGAGAATTACTAATGGCATCCCGAGACATTAGGTGCTCAACAAGAATGTCCATGTTTTTCACCTCCATTCCACATTGTCAAGGAGATTCCATTCAGTGAAATGGGAAAAATAAAAAAATAAAAATATGGACATATTAGAAAGAATATGTTATTAACAGAAACAAGATTATATATCTAGAAAATACAATGGATCCTACAAAATGTCTACTTGAAAAATTAAAGAAGTTTAGCAAGCTTTCAGAATACAAGATCAATGTATAAATATTGTTTTATATAAAAATAAGATGATAAAGTAAAATAATACCATTTAAAATGCCACCAAAAAAGTAAAATACTTAAGTATAAACAAAATAAAAGATATACAAGACACAGAGGAGCCAAGATGGCGGCATAGGTAAACACCTACACTGCTGCCTCGCACAACAATTTCAAAACTACAACTAAAAGACAGAACAGACATCATCCAGAACCACAGGAAAGCTGGCTGAGAGGAAATTCTATAGCTAGAAGGAAAGAGAGGGGCTCAAAGACACCCAGAGGAACTGCAAAAAGCTGAGGTACGGAGACACGCGTGTTGAGAGAGTGGGTGCCCGAGTACCTGGCTGGCTTTCTCTGGCGGGAGGGAAACGGAGACTCCCAGCTGCATTGAACCCCTTATCCTACGACACTAACCCCCAGATCCACTGAAACTCATACGGGGGGAGTTTGGACTGTGAAAAGGGAGAAGTGCACGGAAATTTAGGGGAGTCGCGCGGCGCGCACGCGCACACACACAGGGCGCCAGCACCACACTGAGGACAGATTGATTCTGCCGCTGGCTTTTGCGACTGGGCGGGAGACAGACCCTCCCAACTGCGCCACTTCTGAGTCCACTGGGCCACTGTTTCGGGCGAAACCCTGGAGACCTGGACTCGTGTGGTCCTGGTACGCAGGGGAGCAGGGGAGCTGGAAAGGCAGCGGTCTAGAGGCACTGCGGGCGCTCGCGCACAGGACCGCTCCAGCCATTACCCAGTCACGTGAGACTCGGTGGCCGTGGAGGGCGGGGCCGACTGGAAGGCAAGGCGGTCCCTTAAGCCCTGAGACTCCACCCATCCCAAGCTCAACAGAGGCTTCTGTGGTCTTGCAAATAAAAAAGTTTC
>PVJN01037806.1:0-20698 GCA_004026805.1 Lasiurus borealis | reverse complement strand
TGCCTCTGGCAACCACCAATCTGTTTTCTGTATATATGCATTTGAATTTGTAGGGATTTTTTATTATGTTTTGTTTTCTCTGTTTTGCTTTTAAGATTTCATATAAAAATTAAATTATTATTGATCTTTCTCTATTTTATTTTACTTAGCATAATGCCCTCAAAGTCCATCCATATTCCACAAAAAGCAGGATTTCCTCCCTTTTTATGGATGAATAATATTCTATTGTAAATATATCGACCATATTTTGTTTATTCATTTGTCAATGGATACTGGTTGTATCCATGTCTTAATTATTGTAAATAATGCTTAAATAAACATGTGGATATGTATAGCTATTCCATATAGTGATTTATTTTTTTGGGGGGGGACGTGAATTATATGGTGGTTCTGTATTTTGAGAAAGCTTCATGTTGTATTTTTATAGTGATTGCACTATTATATTCCCACCAACAGTGCATGAGGGTTTTCTTTCCTTCATATTCTCACCTACATTCTCTTTTGTCTTTTCAATGACAGCCATTCTCATAATATTTTACAACTTTTAAAAATCAACTCTATTCATACAATAAAGTAACACAGGGGAAAAATAGCTGGGAGTCATTATTCACTTTGCACTTGCTCTTAAATTTCATATCCTGTCCATCAACAAAACCTGTAGATTTTAAAATGTATCCAGAAGCAATAAACTTTGCTCTATCTAGCTTCAATTCTGTGTCTGAAGTATGAGTAAATGTCGATACCACATGGCTTTTCTTATGAAGTTTAAATGGAGAATGGATACCAAACTCATTATTTTCTCACCCCCCCTCCCCCATTTTCTCTTTCTCTATCCCCTCCCATCCTGGCTGTGAATGATTGTTTAGAGTGGTAGCAGTAAAAGTTGGGATTAAAATAAACCATCAAACTGATGCCTTAAATGTTGCTTACTCCCCTTTGGATGGGAAAATGAAGAGAAGTTGTCATGTGACTCTCTTTTGACCTTTGGGGCCTCACAGTCTCAGTGTTCTCTTTGACTGATGCTGCTGATTGAAGCCTCTGGCAAAAATAGGCCACTCCCTCCCAGAGGCATGCCTGGGGGTTTGTATACATTGCTTCTCTCACAGGGCTACCAGGCAAAAAAATGCCTTTTACAACCCAGCTGTTGGCCTGCTACTGGTCTCACTGAAACTGAACATCTGACTCATGAAGACTTTGTAACTCACCTGATAATACATTTTTTGAGATGTGCCAACTCTAACTTAAAGATAAGATTTGAAAGATTCAGCAAACTTCTTCTGTCGGGTGAAAATTCAAGAGTATACATTACCTGTCCTACTGACATCTTAATTTTGCAGGATGGAGTGGCAGCTATCTTTTCCTAGGGAACCTTATGTAGCATTTCACTACCTGAAGCAAAGGCTTTGGCTTTCTGTGGGCCTTTGCTGACAGAAAATTCCTGGCCCTGATCCACTGTCTGTTTGGCTAAGTTAAAAATTAAGAGTGGCTATTGTGATTCTATTATTGTTCAATTTCAGTGTCAACTATGTAAAACTAAAATGAAATATGGTCATTTTGATCACTAGTCAGAAGTAAAGGACCTTTTCATAGGTCATAATAAACTTTCTTATATTTTTACATAATAAACATTCTTAGCTTATTGACAATGACCTCGCTGACTGTTCTGCCACTTGAAGAACTATAGACTGGCAGATTAAAGGTGCCACAGTAGAGGCCACAAACAGTTAAAAACATTGAGTCTACAGGTTGTATAGTCATATAAAGACCTATCTTCTGTGTAAGGACTCATCATCTGATAAGAACAAATAAAATCAAACTGAGACTTTGTATGTATGTATTCTTGGGGAAAATTCACTTCAATAATATTTTACTTGATACAATCATTCCTTGCAATCAGAAGACTGATGTCTGTCTCCTTGTTGTCAGTGGAAGCAACTCTTAGCTCCTAGATGCCACCTGTATTTCTTGATTCATGCCCCCACCTCCAACTTCAAGCCAAGAAGGAGACATAAAATCCTTTTCAGACTTAGAATTTTCAGCTTCTTCTTCTGCACCATCCAGGGAAATCTCTGCTTTTAAAGGTATCATGTGATTAGCTTGGATTTACAGGGATAATATTTCTATTTCAAATTGAACTTGGTCACAAGAGGTTCCCACACAACATACCATAACCTGGAGAGTAAAACCCATCCAGTTACAGTGCCAGGAATTAAGCAGAAGAGGGAGAGTGTGAGAAATCTTGAGTCATCTTAGAATTTTGCCTAGCACAGCTATTACTAATCTAGTTTGATCAGTTTATCCTTGAAAGACCATTATGACCCCTTAGATTAATTTGTGTTATGTATTCATCTTTATTGACCATTAACAGACTGACATTTGCAACAAAAATAGTAGAAGACATTTTACTGGTAATCAAGATATTTGATGGTTATTCCACTTGAAATAAACTTTTCAAAAATTAATTTGAATTCACAGAGCTAGAAAGTAAAATAGTGGTTGCCAGGAACTGGGTGGAGGGAGTAATGGGACATTATTGTTTAATGGGTACAGTTTTAGCCTAAGATGATGAAAGTGTTCTGGTCATTAATATTGGTGATAGTTTCATAAAATGTGAATGCACTTAATTCCAAGGAATTGAATTATACACTTAAAATTGATAAAATGATAAATTGTATGTTATATATATTTTATAGAAATAATATAATCAACTCAAAAATATTCTTACTCAGCTTCTCCCACTTCTTCCCAGACTATAACTGGGTAAGGCAGTTCAATTAATAAATGTGGCCCACTCACAAAGAGATCATCTTCTCTTGGCCACCCCTGGGTAGTATGGGAAGAATGGCAGGTTGAATAAAATAGATTAGGGTGAGGATTGCCTCTGGAGCAGCGGTTCTTAATCTGTGGGTTGTACCTGTTTTCTGATGGTCTTAGGCTCTACAGCAGTGACCCACAGGTTGAGAACCATTAGCAGGGTCGCCTAAGACCATCAGAAAACACAGATATTTACATTACGATTCACCACAACATGAGGAACTGTATTAAATGGTCGAGGCATTGAAAAGGTTGAGAGCCACTGCGGGGGTTGGAGCCAGCCTGGGCAAGTGGACCACAGCCATTTTCAGGCTGGCTACTCTCCCAGTAGGGGTGGGGGTCACTGCTGGGAGGAAGGGCCAGCCTGGGAGAGGAGCTTCAGTGGTTTGCAGGTTGACCATGCCCCCGATCAGGGTAGGGGTTCCCACTGGGTGTCAGGGCAAGCTGAGGAGAGGGGGCCACAGTCTTTCTGGTCTCTGGTTGTTCTGGTCATTCTGGTGTTTTGGTCACTGGGCTTTTATTATAGTGGACTTTTTTTATTACCAATGAGGTACTTGAACAGGTGATTTATGTATCTTTTAGAATATTAGCTTTAAGTATACCTAAAACATATATACTTAAAATTGGTTCTTTAGCCCTGGCCAGTATTGCAAAGTGGTTAGAATATTTAATTCTAAAGAGAAAAAAAAAACAACAGGATATTTTCCTTAGTGGTTTAGTGCATTAATAGGACATAGCTTTTCAAGGTATAAATGATGGGTGTGATAAATATATATTTAATTATTTTATTGAATTCATTGGGGTAACATTGGTTAACATAATTATATACATTTCAGATATACAATTCTATAATACATCATCTGTATAGTGTATTGTGTGTTCACTACCCCCAAATAATCTTTAAATGTGATATACAAATTAAGAATCCTGTCTTTCAGTCTAAAATAATACTTTGATGTTATTTCTTTGCTTGAGCTTTTACAACCCTCCATCAAAATGTGTTTAGCCCTCAAAATAACCTCAATAATACTATTTTGCACTCTTCAACTTTGCTCCACAAGTAATATGCCCTTTTAGTACATAGAATAACTTCTTACTTCCTTAACCCTTTCATTCTTATACTGTGTGTTAGGGAGAATAGTGATCCTTTCCCAAATATGTCTATGCTCTTATTTCTGGAACCTGTGAATATTCATTATAGGGCAAAAGGGATCTTCTGAGAATTTGAGATAGAAAGGTTATCCTATATTATCCAGGTGGGTTCAATGTAACCTCAAGGTTCTCAAAGATAAAATAGGGAAGCAGGAAAGGCAGAGTGTGTGGCAGAGAAGATGAGATAGGGAGGCAGGAAAGCCAGAGTGTGTGGCAGAGAAGATGAAATAACTGAACCAGAGGAAGGAGTGTTCAGTTGCTGGAAGGGGGGCAACAGCCAAGAAATATGGTCAATCTTGAGAAGCCAGAAAAGGCAGGGGATATCTTCCTTGAGTCTAGAAGAAACACAGCCATGTGGACACTTTGATTTAAATTTTCCACCTCATTTCAGACTTTTGACATCCAGAACTTCAATATATTTACACTTTTTAAAGTATATATGTTTTTATTGATTTTAGAGAGAGGAAGGGAGAAGAAGAGATAGGTAGAAACATCGATGAGAGAGAAACATCCATCAGCTGCCTCCTGAATACCCCCCACTGGAGATGGAGCCCACAACTCTGTCAGGTGCTCTGACCCTGGTGCATGGGTCAACACTCAACCATCAAGCAACACTAGCTGGGCCATTTATATTGTTTTAAGCCACTATGGTTGTGGTAATTTGTTACAGCAAAATTAGGAAACTAATACACACTGAGTACAAATATTTAAATATATATTAATTCATTTAAAACAGTAGTAGATATTATCTGTTAATAGAAATACATATTTTAGCCGAAAACGGTTTGCTCAGTGGATAGAGCATCAGCCTGTGGACTGAAAGGTCACGGGTTTGATTCCGGTCAAGGGCATGTACCTTGTTTGTGGGCACAGCCCCAGTAGGTGGTGTGCAGGAAGCAGCTGATCAATGTCTCTCTCTCATCAATGTTTCTGACTCTCTATTTCTCTCCCTTTCTCTCTGTAAAAAAAAAAAAAAATCAATAAAATATATTTTTAAAAAAATAAATACATATTTTAAGGAAAAGTGTCTATATTTCCATAAAACAGTTAGAAGACTGGCATTATCTTTTGTTTTGGTAAATCTTCCAATATCAGGTTTATTATAAGATGGCTGAATTTTCATATATGCTTACATTCACTTTATTATGATATGTAATTTGGGTTGGCATGCATAAAGAAAAAAATCAATTTTATATATAATTTGGAAATGGGAGCATCCCCCAGGTACTAGAGGCAAACATAGAGTGAAAGATAATTATTGCAAGAGATGTCTTTAAAGGATAATAAGGAAAGAGTACAATATTATTCAGGGAAAGCTTTCTAACTGTAATACTGGTCTGACAACCAAGTAAAGAAGAAGGAGAAAGGGAACAAAGAAATATCTGGGAGGAAGATCTCAACTGTCAGCCTTTAAAGATTCTTGGCTATCAATATATGGAAACAGCCCAAGTGCCCATCAATAGACAAGTGGATAAAACAGTGGATAATATATACAATAGAATATTATTTCATCATAAAAATAATGAAATCTTACCATTTACAACAGTATGGATGGGCCAAGAGGCTATTATGCTAGGTGAAATAAGTCAGTCAGAGAAGTCAATAATATATGATTTCATTTAAATGTGGCATCTAAATAACAAAAACAAAATGCTGAATCAGACTCATAAATACAGAGAGAATAGACTGATGGTTGTCACGTGGGAGGGGCTTTGAGGAATGGTGAAAAGGGAAAGGTAATAAGTACAAATTGTTGGTTACAAAATAGTCACTAGGATGTAACAGATAGTATAAGTCAATAATATTGTCAATAATATATTCAATAGTTTGTAATGACTATGTATGATGTCAGGTGGGTACTGGATATATCAAGGAAGCACTTTTGTAAAGTATATGATTGTCTAGCCACTATGCTATACACCTTAAACTAATACAAAATAACATTGAATATAAATCGTAATTGAAAAATACATTTTAAAAATCTTGGCTAAACCTAACAGTAAAGCACTAAAGATGGATAATTAGTGGAGTTCCACCTCAGACAGAAATAGCCAGCTCCAGAACCCACAATGAGTAATCATCACTGGATGAGAGCAGCTAGCAGAGAGCAAGGCCTGCACCTGTTTGCCATAGTGGATTTCACATCTGAAGGCTCCTCAAATTTCTCCACTCTTCACTGCAGGTGTTTTTCTTGAAGATAGATCTGAGTGATGCATCTCTATGACCTTCCCACTTTTCTCAGATGACTGAGGATACTCTGTTAAATCTGTGGTGGTTTCTTAAAGTTAACTTGTATCTGAAGCCTTACATTTTTCTTATACTCTGATCCATTAAAATCCATTGGTCAATCTTGTACTTGGAATGGAAGTTTTACTCGTGCACGATTTTGTAACATCAGGCATTTGGTCATTTGGAAAATATTGGTTCACTGAATTATGCATATCTGACCAAGGCTGACACATTTTATTATAAAATATATATAAAGAAGGTAATAAATATTAATATCACCATCAATCTCATCAGAAAACTCTTAAATAGTGAAAGGCTTCCAAAGTCACCATGCTGAATATAAGCTTTCTAAAGTTCTACTTTTAAAAAAAGACAATGAACTGATAGCATCTAGCTATACAGATTAACTATGAAGATCATGATAAAAAATGATTGTCACTGACATCAAATAGTTTAATTTTTTTCTCCTTAAAGTGAAAGGTTTACTTAATTTCTTTTTGAAAAACATGTGCCAGATGTCCAGGTTTAAATAACCATATTTTTTCTCAAATGTTTTTTTTAAGAAAAAATGATGTTTTCTGCAAAAAGCAAACAAAGAAAAAAATAATGGGGTTGCAACTCAAACAATAGTACAGTCATGCTTTCTAGAAAAAGTCATGGTACTGACATGTATATGACAAACTGTAACATGCAGACATCTGATTGTGGCACACAGAATATTCAAACAATGGCATTCAGGTCAATATTTAATAAAATGAATCACTTTTAGTGCTGCTTTGTCAAGAACTATCTTACATAAAAGCTTTGTTTTAGTTTTTTTGTTTGTTTGTTTGATTGATATTTTTTTACCTTGATGATAAAAAAATCCAACACGACTAAGAATATAATTTGGTGCTACATTTTGATTCTTGCTATGGCATATTGTTTTACCCACCATTGCTCATGTTCCCTGAGTTAAAATGTCATACAGTAAAAAAGCAAATAACTTCTTAATATTTTTATTGAAATAAATCTTACAGATTCCCCAAAAAACAAAAAAACAATTCTCAGAGACCTCTAGGTGTCAGTGGATTATATTTTGAAAGTCAATGATCTCAGACCTGTTTTTATCACATCCAAGTCTACATTTTCATACTTCCAGACATACCCTAGAGCTGGGTTCCATTGTATAAAATACCTCACTCTCTCTGAATCCTTTTTCCTTTCTTTTGGAACTCCCATTATTACATGTTCTCCTTTCCTTGTAATTTATGAATTTCATTAAAACTCTACCTGAATTGGCCAACTTGCCTCTGGATGTATAAAGTTAAATTATTTGAGATTATAAATTCAATTTTCTCTAGCCAGAGTCTGACTTTCATAATCATTATATTCTGTATGTTTGATTTTTTTTTATTTTTAATGTCCAAAGCTGAGAATTTATTTTATCTTTTGCTTTTAACTCCTATCATAAAAATCTGAGCTTCCCTAAAGCAAATAGTTGGCTCTGTCAAACTAGGAAGAGATTACATAAGAGTGCACCCAAATAGATAAGCACAATTTTATATCTGTGAATAATAGAATGCTTGGTTTATAGTCTTTGGACCACATAAACAAATCCTGTAACAGAGTACAGGAAATGACAAGAAACTTTTCTCTTGGTCTTTAAACCATTTATCATGCTAAATAAACAGCTGCTTTCTACTCTTGTCTTCAGATAATATTCTTATCTTGTATTTTAACAATCCTGATCATTTTTTAACTTAAACGTGTTTTCTTTTTTCCCAAAAAATTTCTGTGGCATTATTATAGGTCTTTTCTCTCTACATTAACTTTTCTATCCCTATTAAACTTGCTATAAAGGTTTCTTTACAATTCCCCAATCTAGGACAGCATTTTAAACAGACTTTTAAATCTCAGAGAGAAGGCAGGGGTAGATGGGCATGAGGAAAAGATTAACCAAATAATTTGTATGCCTATATCCATAACCTGTACACACAGACAATAGTGTGATGAAGGCCTGGGCAGGGGGTGGGTCAGACTAGAAGGAGTCAATGGGGGGAAAAATGGAACTTCTGTAATACTTTCAACAACAAATATTTTTAAGTGAGATAGGGGTATAGAGTATTTTTTCAGAATACTTTGAAGATGATTTTTTTAAATTGATTTCAGAGAGGAAGGGAGAATGAGAGAGATAGAAACATCAGTGATGAGAGAGACCATTGATTGGTTGCCTCCTGCATGTCCTCTACTGGGGATCAAACCCACAATCTGAGCATGGGCCCTGGACCAGAATAGAACCAGGGATGCTTCAGTCCACAGGCTGATGCTCTATCCACTGAGCCAAACCAGGGAGGGCCTGAAGATCATTTTTAAAATATGTATTCCAAGTAATATTCTCCCTCACTGGTCCTTTTACTCTCAGGGATAACTTTTAAGACTCCTAAATTTAGATATCAAAATATGATTAAAGATTTAAAAAAAATCCTGCAGCTATATTCTCAAAGAGATAAATTCAAAGTATAGGTCATGGTCAATTTTTGTTTCAAAAGGTAAAGTGCCCAATCACTCCAACAACATTTATATTAGACCTGTCAGAAAAGTGCACTAAAACTGAGACTGGTTTGGCTCAGTGGATAGAGTGTCAGCCTGCGGACTTAAAGGTCCCAGGTTCTATTCCGGTCAAAGACATGTATATTGGTTGTGGCCACATCCCCAGTGGGGTGTAGATACACAGCTTAATGATGTACTTATGATGCACATTCAACTTCTGGACATTTTCTTCTGGAATAATAAAAATGCAGTTGAAGAAACTTTTATTGATTTTTCATTGGCTTTTGATTCTGTGGGTAGAAACTAGTTACTACCTAATCTATACTAACTCAGTTTAAAATGCTGGGTAATAAAGCATGCCTCAGTCCTGAATTTTAATAATGCTTTGCGATTCAAGGGTGTTGGAACAACTGATCCTCATTGGGGAAAAGAGAGATATGCCTGACTCCTTCCAATTTATTCATCTCCTGTCTATATCATTTAGAATCCCTTTAATTCCATAAGTACAGTGGTACCTCGAGATACGAGTGCCCTAACATACGAGATTTTTGAGATACAAGCCGTCAAGTGAGCGATTTTTGCTTTGAAATACGAGCAACATTTGAGATAGGAAAAATTGCGCAGATCGATGGGCTGCACATAACCCACCATTTTACCGAGACTCAAGCATCTCATAGTTTCCCACGCCTCAAGGTTATGGAACAAATTAAACTCGTATCTCAAGGTACCACTGTAATTCTTAAATTATGAAATGCAAATACCCTCAATATAAAATGCATGACAACTACAGGTGGTAATGCAGAAGGAATTATAGTAGTATCTCCTATAACTTAAAACAAATGAAATTATCCTTAATAATATACTTCAAAATTTGATTCAAGTCTGATTACCACATATAGTGAGATATTTTTTTTCTTTTTTTTTTTTTTTTAGGTATTTGACACTAATTTTAAAAAAAATACATGTTAGAATCAGTAGAATTGGCTAGGAAGTTCTTTCTCATAATGTCACCTTTAAATATTAACTTATTGATACGTAAATTGCTAGAGCTAATGCCAACTAGAATAAAGGAAGGCAAACTAAAATTGTCTTGGCTCTACACTATCATGTAAAGTTGGGAGCATTATATAATAGTTTTCATTTTTGTTGATGTGAATCAAGACTTTTCTTCTTGAATAAAAATGTTGCTTTGTTCACATTTATATGGACATAAGGAGTTACTTTTGGGATTGTATATAAATAAGGAATTTAATAACCTTATCAAAATTTCTTGGTTGAAACCTTTTACTTGGAAAAACATTCATAGGCACTCAGGATTTGGAACTCTTATTAGAGAATTAGTCTTAAATTGTCTGCTAAACAGTTGTCTAAAAACTCCAGAGAAAAATGACACTGAAGATAGCTAGAAAAAGGTATGTAAATCATTCAAAAGAAGATAGAATGAACTATATTGGCATGTATTAATTTAAATACTTGTGCTGCATTTAAACATTGTTACTTTAATCTCTAAGAAAAAAAACTTTGAGACTCACCACATGAAAATTTAGTGCCATCCATTTACCTCCCAAACCCACAAAAAATTAAAACTAAAATATAAAAAACATTTGGTAACTTTGTTTTTATACGTTTATTTATAATAATGAGAAATTATAATAAAAATAATATATCAAAGTTAATAAATACTATATATATATTTATACATTATATAAAAATTTATACATTTAAAAATTTTTACAATAATTCTATAGGTTAGGGAAAGGTAATTTTATAAATTGTTTAAATATTAAATTTATTTCCACTTTTATTATGAGAGAGACTTGGAGAGTTGTGTTATATTTAAACTCAATTATAGCAACCATTGTTGCTTTGTTCCTGCATATCTATAATAATAAAAGCATAATATACTATTAGAATGGAAGTCCTTTAGGATGTTTCACTGGACGACCTTCCAGACCAAGATGGGGCTGTGAGGGAAGCACAGGTCCCAGGTGCCATAGGGAAGCCAATACTGGCAGCTGGGGGAAGGAAGGCCCACTCTTGCATGTATTTCGTGCATCTGGACTCTTGTTTTATAATAATAAGGACGCTGCTTTTATTATATGACTAGAGACCTGGTACACAAAATTTGTGCACGGTGGTGGGGGGAGGGGGTGTCCTTTAGCCCAGCCTGCTCCCTCTCAAATCTGGGAACCCTTGAAGGATGTCCAACTGCCCATTTAGGCCCTATCCACGTAGGATCAGTCCTAATCGGGCAGTCAGACATCCCTCTTACAATCCATGACTACTGGTTTCCAACTGCTCACATGCCTGCCTTCCTGATTGTCCCTAACTGCTTCTGCCTGCCAGCCTGATCACCCGTAACCACCTCTGCCAGCCTGATTGATGTCTAACTGCTCCCTGCCAGCCTGTTTGCCCCTAACTTCCCTTCCCTGCAGGCCCAGTCACCCCTAATTGCCTTTCCCTGCAGGCCCAGTCACTCCTAACTGCCCACCCATGCAAGCTTGCACACCTCCAACTGCCCTCTCTTACAGGCCTGGTCCCTCTCATCTGCCTTCCTCTGCTGGTCTGATAGTCCACAACTGCCCTTCTTTGTAAGCCTGGTCCCTGAAAACTACTGGCCATCTTGTGTCCACATGGGGGCAAGATCTTTTGATCACATGAGGGCAGTCATCTTGTGTGTTGCAGTGATGGTCAATCTGCATGTTACTCTTTTATTAGCTAGGATAGAGGCCTGGTGCATGGGTGGGGCCAGCTGGTTTGGCCTGAAGGGTCTCCTGGATCAGGGTGGGTATACCCTTGGGGCATGGAGTGGCCTGGGCAAGGGGCCTGTGGTGATTTGCAGGCCAGCCTTTACCCCCTGCAACCCAAGTGGAGGCCCTGGTATCTGGGATTTATTTTGTAGCATAGAGAGGAGCCAAGTCTTCTGCTTGATCAACCATTAAAACTTTGTTGCCTTAAGTGGAGCCCTGGGCCAGCAAGGTTTTGTGGGAAGCTTGGCTTCCTCCATTGCCAAGGGCAACCCAAGTCTCCCTCCTGCTATCTCTGTGGCTTTAGCCATCTTGATTAGAATAATTTGCATAATTGCTCTGATTGGCTGGTGGGCATGGTTGGTGGGCAGGGCTTATGGGTGTACTGGCGGTATAGTCACTTTGCATATTACTCTTTTATTAGATAGGATAGGTGTTGATTTAAGCTCTTTGCCTAGATTAACTTATTTAGTCCTCAATAAAAGCTTCAAATATGGAAATAGCTGTCAAACTTGTCTAAGTTACAAAAATATCCAACTATAGAATTAGAATTCAATCTCAAGTTATCAGTCTTGAGTCTTTGGTCTTAATCATTAGCAATACTATTTTTGTTATTCATGGTTTTTGTTCATAGTTTTCCTTATTTTTTTCTTCATGTAGTATTCTAATTTGAATTTTTCTAGGTCAAATTCCTTATTTTCTTATTATTTACACTAGAGGTCTGGTGCACAAATTCATGCACAGGTTGGGTCTCTCTGGGTGGCCTGCAGGGGTCAGGCTGAAACCCACAGTCCAACATTGCCAGCAGCTCCTAACTGCCACTCCCATTCATTCTGGCCCCACTGAGCCTGCCACAGGCTCCAATCAGTCCTGTTTGGAAGAGACTTGCTCTGCCACAGTAGCACTTCCCAGCCATGAACCCTAAGTCTGGAGCTCTCCCAAGAGGAGTGGCCTGAGGACCAGGCTGAAACCAGTTCTCCAACATCCTTCAAGGGGTCCTGGATTGCAAAAGGGCACATGCCAGTCTGAGGGACCCCACCAGTTCCCAGGGAGGGACTGCGGGTGGGCTCCAGGGCATATCCAGCCCATCTCTCTCATTTCTGATCGACCAGACACCAGCAGCAAGCTAAGCTACTGGTCATAGCATCTTTCCCCTGGTGGTTAGTGCATGTAATAGTGACTGGTTGACCAGTTGACTGTCTTCCCCCCTAGTAATTAATGCATTTCATAGCAAGTGGTTGAGCAGTCTTAGCATATCATTAGCATATTATGCTTTGATTGGTTGTTCAGTTATTCTGCTGTTTGGTCTATTTGCATATTACCCTTTTACTATATCTTTTATTATATAGGATTTTCTTGTGTGTTTTGTCCTTGGAGTCCATCTCATATCTACATCTATCTATATCTATATATATGTATATATCTATCTATATATCTATATCTATATATCTATATCTATATCTATATCTATATCTATATCTATATCTATATCTATATCTATATCTATATCATCTGTATCTCTCTCTCTCTCTCTCTCTCTCTCTCTCTCTATATATATATATATATATATATATATATATATATATAGGCTGAGTGACCTGAACAACGTAATGGCCAGTCGCTATGACACACATTGTGGTGGCCAAATGGCCTTATTGGGGCCTTGAACAACCCCCCAATCTCCTGTAGCCCCCTGACAGCCCCACCCCCAGTCAGGTCCCATTGGGGAAGGCTAGCTGGACCCCACCCCCCAATGCACAAATTCGTGCACCAGGTCTCTAGTTGAGTTATAAATACTATGTTAAATCTAGATTAGTAATTGATAAATTGTAAAATAGGTGGATGAATTTAAATCTGTATATTTTATATACAACTTAATGTTTTTAAGCCCTCATAACACTCCAAATATTTATAATTTACTTATACATTTTACATATCTTCCAAGAATATAAACTTTGTATAGTTAGAGCACAAATCATTTTTATTGTTGTGTTCCTCAAATATATATTTCATTACATTTATCTAATAACTAGGCAATGAATAAATTAGACATATGTGTACAAACTATTCTGCTCCTTTTCTTTTTTAATTTAAGAAACTCAGCATTGTAATTCTTAAGGAAACCAGTCTACCAACTAGCATTGCTTTTGCCACTGACAGCTTTCAGAAGATATTACAGTGTTGATGTAAAATTTGGAAGTGGATAGATATTATCCAACTCTGTCATTGTGTCATATTACTTTATTGATTACAGTTCATGAAGCAGAAGTTAGAAGACAAAAAACAAGGAAAAGATTTTTCTAATTCTCTTCCAAAGCATTCACTTGAAAAACCTGAAGAAAACTAAAGTCCTTCTAACAGTGCAGTCATTGTAAAATTAGGAGACTCATTCGAGCTGATGTTAAAATATTTAAAAGTGCTAGGTAATCCTATCCTGTATAATAAAAGCCTAATATGCTTAAGTATCCAGTCTGGTTGGCTGTTCAACCAATTAAAGTGTAATATGCTAATGATATACTAAGACCACTCAACCATTCACTATGATGTGCACTGGGAAGATGCTCTGACCAGTAGGTGAGCTTGTTGCTGGGGTCCAGCTGATTAAGATTGTACCAGTGGAGTCCCTTGGCCTGGCCTGCACGCTCTCACAATCCAAGACACCCAGGGGATATCAGAGAGCCAGTTTCGGCCCAATCCTGCAGGCCAGGCTAAAGGACCCCACTGGTGCACCTCTCTAGTTATAGATAAAGAAATTTTCTGTTGAAGAGAGTTAGCTATCCCTCTACCCAATCAGGAAATAAAATTGCAGGCCTTGGTCAGTTTAATTCTCCATTTAATCCTTTGATAATGGACAACTCATTGGACCGTTCTTCATCTACACCCACACAATTCAAGTTCCCTAACTATCAAATTTATCTGACTTTAAACAATACTGCCTATTCTGAGAAAATGCCTTTGATAAGGACTAATTGCAATAAAGGTGAACATTTAAGGGCAAAAACTTAGATCTTTGAATTTACTCTATTAATAACACCTAGTTGTTAAAACAAGTATGTCTGCCTTTAATTCTTACACAGTACATTTAAAATATATGCGTGATCTAGGTTATAGCACTCGAGAGAAATAGAGAAGGATAACTGCTAATTTCTGAATTCAATTTTTCATAACCTCATTGTTCTGCCACTAAGACATTTAAATTTCTCAAATTTGATATTTACATAGGTTAGTTTCAGAGATCGCATCAAAATCACATTAACTCAGCAACTAATTTTCATTCTTTTAACTCAAAATATCCGAAAATTCTAAAATGACATAATTCTTAAAAAGAAGTATAAAATGCAAGGATTCTTATGTGGTACTTGGTTAATTGCTAATTATTTCCATTCATTTTTAAAATTCACTACAGACAGGCCAAGTACAAATCTATTTGAGTCCCACAAACCAGGATATAACTTTACCAGTGCATTAGTAATACAAATAAATTATCATGTTTCTGGGACCTTGTCGAAATGGTATTTTAGGTTTATTGCCCTAAACTATAAAAACTAGAACATCACTTGAGAAATGGGGTCAATTATATTCTTTTATCCCAACTAAAAATGAAATGTTGGTAGGAATAAAAATATATGAAGTGCTAATTTTTTTTTTTTAATTGATCAATGACCATGTTGTGTGTTGATCCTGAAGCTATTCACGTGAATACATGGCTCCTACTTGTGATCGCCCCACCCTTATAATGGACTATTTCATTACTAGTACTTGCATAATATCTTCTACATGTTCTATTCAGAGGATTAGTTACATTTTACTTACTTAGATCTCCCCAATGCTAGGAAATAAAGCCCCAGGGTAAAGACCATAAATAAATAATCTCGTAGATGGCCTGGCATATGATAGTTGCAAACTTTACTAGTTAAATGAATAAATTAGTTAATCATGTAAATGTATTATTATATCTTTTATAATATACTAGAGGCCCAGTGCATGACATTCATACACTTGGGGGGCGAGTGTCCCTCAGCCCAGCCAGCCTGTGTTCTTTTGCAGTCTGGGAGCCCTTGTGGATGTCTGACTGGTGGCTTAGGATGTCCTAACCCACAGTTGGACACCCTTAGCACTGCTGCAGAGGCAGGCCACTGTGCTCACCAGCCTTCAGCTTGGCTTGTGGCTGAGCAGCACTCCCCCTGTGGGTGTACACTGACCACCAGGGGGCATCTCCTGCAGTGACTTTCTGAATCTTGATGATCAGTGCATGTCATAACAACTGGTTGTTCCCCTGTTTGTTCAATTTGCATATCACCCTTTTATTATATAGGATTGTCACAATTAAATGTGTTAAGTACAAAATTAAATGTGTTAAGTAAAGGAGCAGGTTATTTGACATCTAGGAAGAATTTGAAGAGAGTTGTTCAATAATCAAAAATATTGAAATGTCTTTTCATATTGAAAAAAAGTACGAAATATTTTTACTTTGGAAATACACAAAAGGAAGTTAATTTTTTAGAGTACATATCACAGGACAGATACTATCCTCAACAATTCTACATATTAAACTTATGTGAGCAAGTTAATAAATAGAATAAAGTAAATAGTGATAAAACCTGCTGATTCGCAAATTACGCATTTATATGGCCAATGATAATAGGAAAAAATGGTTTGCAGGTGATATATGCTAGTTGATAAATTGAATGTATTAAAGACTTTTCTAACTTTACATTAATTTATATAAAGCAAATATTCCAATGTATTATTTATTTTTAAATGTCAATTTCATATAGACATATTTCCCTTTTTTTACATTTATTGGAGTAACATTGTTTAGTAAAGTTATATAGGTTTCAAGTAGACAATTCTATGATATATCATGTGTGCATTGCATTGTGTGTCTACCACCCAGAGTCAAATCATTTTCTGTCACCATAAACTTGACTCTTTTACCCTTTACTATCCCAATCCACCTTCCCTCTGGTAACCGATCTGGTAACTGTCAGTGTCTGTGAATTTTTGTTTCTTATCTATTATTTTGTTTCTTTTACCTTTTACCATGACATATTTTCAAAAGAAAAACACTTTCCACACTCTTAAATTTTCAGCAAAGTAAGAAATAGCATGTGTGAAAAGGCAGATACAAATGGATTAAAATTACTCACAAGAAAATATCAGCTACATAAAAATTAGGAAAACATATATTTTTAGTTACCAAAAAAAAGTATAATTTTGTGTGAGAAGGTTTTTCTAAATCTTTTCTTGAATTAAGTTGACATATTTGTAAGACTCTGAAAAAAAAAAAAAAACAGGATGGAAAAATCTGTATTGTGTGTTTTTGCAAAACTGCTGAAATCTAACCCTAAATAATGAGTCTGCTCACTAGGTCATTAAATATTGGTGTGTCGGAAACCAAAACATTATTCTCACTAAATGGATGAAAACAGGAGGCTAGAAGGCTGGTCAACCTTGAAGCTCTGAAAGGTCAAAACCAGCCACTCCCTATCTAATTGAGACAATGAACTTCCCCATCAAATAACCATTTTAATCTTGACTGATAAGATAATCTACTTGTTACTGGAATTGCCTGCTTACAGGGCAAAGGGTGTATCCCAAACCTAAATAAAAGGGATGGCAAGGCTAAAGAAAGGTAGCAGTCCTTTCCACTAGAGGAAGGCTCCCACCTGGCTCCCAATATTGCCAAATTAATATTTTCTAGTCTCTCATTTTGTTTGCGTGCAGCCTCCTTCAGAACCTGAACCCTGACCCGGGAATCCTGAACCATGCTGGACATGAAAAGAGGTTCCCACATTGGTGTGACGATCAATAGTAGGTATTACAGAACCATATGGTGAATAGTGCCACTTAACATGCCCAGGGTTTAGGAAATTAGAAAATGCAAAGTGGGGTCTGGTCAGTTCTAGATTAAATAAAAGGACTGGAGCAAACACTTGAAGCCAAAGGGGGGAAAAAAAAAAAAGTGAAGAGCCCAGTATAGAGAGGTGGCAAAGGGAACTGGTAATTGCCAAAGTTTATTTCCTAATATACTTATAATCAATTTGCCTTTTTTCTGAGTCTATGACAAGTTTTTAATTTAAAAATATCAATCAATAGGTGTGTGTTTTAGAAAACATCTTTAAAACACTCAGTGAGATGTCAGAATTATGTCAAGTGGTGTGTTTGAAGCACACCAGATTTGGACAGGATAGGCCCAGAAGGCCCTCGATAGTGTTCCTATTTACCAACTACTACCATGTAATCTCCAAAAATCAAAGTACCTCTTTAAAGTGTGTGTGTGTGTGTGTGTGTGTGTGTGTGTGTGAAATAATGATGTTCAGCCCTTTGTCACAGGATTATATAATGTATATTAGCTTAAGGAATGTTTATTTCTGAACAATAATGTAAATTGCTAAAGAGTATGCTAAATTCACTATTTCACTTCTGCTCCTGTTACATGGAGAAGTCAGTTCTTAACTGTAAAAATTGTGCTCAAAAAAGTCTGTTTTATCAAAAAAAGTATGCATGTTTCTTAAAATAAATACCATAGTGCTTGTATTTAAATTCAATTGTATTTCTCGAATCACAGATTCAAGAGGAGAGACATTTGCATTATTCATATTTAAATGTTTTGAATTTAAATATAGGCTAATGCAAAGCCATGAGCTGAAGGTTGGTTAAAATAACTAATTTGATATTATTAATGTTTACTTCCCAGACATTTTGTGACACTTCTGTCCAAGAGCACATATACCTTAAAATTTATTTGTGCATATTTTTAACTCTAGTTTATTGAAGTGAGTATGCTAAATAATGTTATTTGCATCCTAAGTGCTGCTCTGTGAAATGAATATGATGCATAATTATGGAAATTACACTGATAATTAGCTCAGAGCAGCAGCCGAGCCTGCATAAGTTAATTTTTAATACATGACATGATTCAATTCAAAGAACTACTTTGATATGTAGTTCCTATTTATTATATTACTTAAATAGACAAAATATGCCTTATAATCACTATATTCAACATTAACTCTCCAATGCTAGAAATAGATAAGCAAAGTAAAAATTTATCTTAAAAATCCTTATAAGCAACACTTTTTGAAATGTTGCAACTTAAAAAAAAAATACTCAAAGCCTACTTGTGTATAATTGGCTTTACTAAATAGTACAGTTTTTTTGGGTGACAAACTCAACCCAAATCAAATAAACTGAATGTGAGAAGATGATTTCAAAATATCTTAATCTGATAACATTTTTTTTTCACTGGGGAAACTATATTTTCTTTAATAAGGTTTTAATGTATTTTTGCTCCTTCCTATCTTGTTCTTTAAATCTGTCATAGTGGAATTTATTTGCTAATTAGAATGAATTCAGACTCATTAGTATTATCTAATATTTCTTTGTGAAGAGTATTATTTTGTGTTGGGCTAATCATTAGTCTAGGACAGTGGTCGGCAAATTCAATCAAATATCAACAGTACAACGATTGAAATTTCTTTTGAGAGCCAAATTTTTTAAACATAAACTTCTTCTAATACCACTTCTTCAAAATAGACTCACCCAGGCTGCGGTATTTTGTGGAATAGCCAAAGAGCTCATGGGACCAAAGAGCCACATGTGGCTCCTGAGCCGCAGTTTGTCAACCATGGGTCTGGGATTAATTAATACAATGATAAAAAAAGAAAAGCCACTTCATTTTTAGAATTCACATATTCAAATTTCAACTACATAGCACACACTCTTTTCCAGCAAGTAAATAAGCATGTCCAAGTAAAGTTCTTATATCTTATTACCTTTTTATATTTTTCTTTAAGAAATAATTTACAAAAACAATATTAAAAAATCACACACTAAAATTGGCACAGTAGTTTTTGAAAATTGTTTCAAATTGACAGTATCATCTGCAAATATTTAGTGACTAGGGGTTCAGTGCACAAACTCCTGCACCTTGAAAGGAACTGTAGACTACAAGGCTACTGTGGGCACAGGGGTGGGTCTTGGCCCTTCCTCTGCACTCCCTCTCACCAGGCCTCACTCCTGCCACCACAACTCCCACGTACTGACAGAGCCTTCTCCCCTCACACCCACTGAAGGCACAGAGCGATTGGGGCCAACACCACTGTCAGTGATTGTGATCAGCAGCAGCTATCCCGATCAACCCTCAGGAGCAGGAGGAGGTGGAGAAGCCCTCAGAAGCAATCAGGGTCAGAAGGCTTTGTGCACATCTGCGAATGGTGCCAAGTGATTGGGACTGGCACTGGGCACCAGTAGTTTGTGTGAGCGATGGCACTGGCTCTGGCTTTAGATGCAAGCAGGTCCAGTGCTGAAAGTAAGTGTGAGTGGCAGCTTTGGCACCAGCAGCAGGGCTGTCACGGCAGCAGGTGCAACAGGCAGTTGCCAGCCCTGATCTTCTCTCATGAGTAGGCAGAGTTGACAAAGCCCTAAGGAGCAATTAGGGCCAGCAGCCACTGCTCATACCCACTAATGGTACCCACCAATCAGGGCCCGTGCTGGGCCCTGGCAGAGCATGTGAATGACAGCTTTGGTGCCAGCAGCAGGTGCAAGTACCAAGAGGGACTGAGGCACATGGGGAGCAAAGAATCTTTAGTAAACACCAGAGCTCACCCCAATGGCAGCAAACAGTACCCCCCTTGATCTGGTGCCCACCCTCACCTGCTTCACCATCCCACTATGGCCAGCACCTGCCATGTTTCACGCACACTTCCTGGTGGTCAATGCACATCATACCGACCAGTTGTTCGTTTGTTCTGGTTGTTCTGCTGTTTGGTCTATTTGCATATTAGCCTTTTATTATATAGGATTGGTTTACAGCTTCTTGAGAAGTCTTATTAATGAATTTGATTGGTTCAGTTTTTTGTTTCATATATATATATATATATATATATATATATATATATATATATATATGTATATATATATATATATATCCCATAATTCGTACAGGTATATAGATTGGCTTTGGGAGTCCATGAAATTCCTTAATATATTTCCAAAATTTTGTTGTAAGGTGCACATATGGGTTTTTTTAGGAACAAGATTTCATAGTTTTTTGGAGTGGGTGTATGATCTATGAAAAGAAAGATCTATGAAATATATAGGCTGTTTCTAAATCTAAATAACTGTAACTATCTTAGTTTTTGCTTTAAGTACATAACATATTTTATGATCTTATTTTTATTTTAGAATAGCAATACATTCAAATTAAAGTTATTAACACA
>PVJN01037805.1:0-20698 GCA_004026805.1 Lasiurus borealis | reverse complement strand
GCGCAGGACGTCTGCGCCCAGCTCTGGTGCCACCGGGAGGGCGCCGAGCCCCTGTGCCACACCAAGAACGGCAGCCTGCCCTGGGCGGACGGGACGCCCTGCGGGCCCGGGCACCTCTGCTGGGACGGCAGCTGTCTGCCTGCGGAGGAAGTGGAGAGGCCCAAGGTGAGAAATGGGCATGGGAGGCCTCTTAGGGGCACAGAGGTGGGGTGGGGTGGGGTGAGGGGCAGAGTAGGGAGAGCTGTCTGCAAGGAGAAGCCACACTTGAAAGCAAGGAACTAAGGGACTCCGGGGTAGGCTGCAACCAGGACTTCTAAGTAAAATCACTCATGTTTTTTTAAATATATTTTATTGATTTTTTACATAGAGGAAGGGAGAGGGATAGAGAGTTAGAAACACATGCTGAAACCAGTTTGGCTCAGTGGATAGAGCAGCATGGGTCTTCGGACTGAAGGGTCCCAGGTTCAATTCCGGTCAAGGGCACGTACCTTGGTTGCAGGCACATCTCCAGTGGGAGGCGTGCAGGAGGCAGCTGATTGATGTTTCTCTCTCATCGATGTTTCTATCTCTCTCTTTAAAAAAAAAAAAATTATTGATTTTTTACAGAGAGGAAGAGAGAGGGATAGAGAGTTAGAAACATCGACCAGCTGCCTCCTGTACGCCCCCTACTGGAAATGTGCCCGCAACCAAGGTACATGCCCTTGACCGGAATCAGACCTGGGACCTTTCAGTCTGCAGGCCGATGCTCTATCCACCGATATTTTTTAAAATATTTTTATTGATTTCAGAGAGGAAGGGAGAGGGAGAGAGAGGCAGAAACATCAATGATGAGAGAGAATCATTCATTGATCGGCTGCCTCCTGGCATGTGCCCTGACCAGGAATTGAACCGTGACCTCTTGGCTCATACATAGGTCAACGCTCAACCACTGAGCCACACCCGCTGGGCCAGTCATATTTTTACAAACAAAGCAAAGCATATTCATCCAAACACAAGAGGAGCCTTCGGAGCTGTGCTCGTAGTGAATGGATGAGGCCGCCGGTGCCGGGCACGTGGGGCGCTCCCTGTGGGGTCCCCTGGAGCTGACCCGGAGGCTCTGGGGGTCGGTGATTCGTAGGAGACACTCCGGCCCCAGGACCAGACCTGGGCACTCGGTAAACGGAACTCTCCGGAGTCTTGATAAACAGACAAGAGTGACTTAGAAGAGGACATCCATCAAACGAAGGGCGAGGCCTCCTAGCCTCCCCGTGTCTGAGCTGCATTTAGAAAGCGAGGCCGGGAGAATAAGAGCGAGAGGTTGTGGGGATCCCATCCTCAGAGAGGGGGAAGGGAGGAGGAACCAGACGGCCTCCGACAGGCAGAGAAAACTTGGCCCAAGACACAGCGAATCTGCAGGAGAATCCAAGGCAATGCCGCTGAGAGCTTTAAATGATTCGCTTCTCGGCCCCGCGCTGCGTGCTTCCAAACTGTGGGCTGATCACGTTTCTCCTGCCGAGAGTCACTGAGCCGTCCCCGTGCACGGAGCACCGGGGTGGCCCGGCGGTCCCTCTCCCCGGGGTTGTTCTCTGACAGCGTCTCAGAGCCTGGTTCTAAGCCTGAGCCGGGGTTCGAGTCTCGGCTTCACCCTCAGCCGCCTCTCTGACACTGAGCTTCTGGTCCAGGGGTCTCCCTCTCCTGTAGGGTGAACTTTAGACATCACTGAGGAGAAGGGTGGGGAGGGGGTCCCTGCAACCTTCCCCCCACCAGAGCCACGCTCAGTGCCGGGAGCGGTTGACATGGATGCGCATGGCATGCTGTGTCTCACCTAATACTGTATCTGTGTAAAATAAAAAACACCACCTTCATAATTATATGTTCAAAGCAAAAATATGGGAGGATATTAATGAAAATCATGCCAATATTCTCTTTTGTTTTTATCTGGTAAGTTACACGTTTTTTAAAATATATTTTTATTGATTTCCTAGAGGAAGGGAGAGGGAGAAAGAGAGAGAAACATCCATGATGAGAATCATTAATCAGCTGCCTCCTGCATGCCCCATAACTGGGGGGTTGAGCCCACACCCGGGGCATGTGCCCTGAAGGAGACTCAAACAGTGCCCTCCTGGGTCATAGGTCGCCGCTCAACCACTGAGCCAGGCCAGCCCAGCTAGTGACACTGTTTTCATGTGTTTCTTTTCTTTTCTTTTCTTTTTTAAAAAATATATTTTATTGATTTTTTACAGAGAGGAAGGGAGAGAGAGAGAAAGTCAGAAACATCGATGAGAGAGAGAGACATCGATCAGCCGCCTCCTGCAGGCCCCACAGTGGAGACGTGCCCACAAGCAAGGTACATGCCCCTAACCAGAATTGAACCTGGGACCTTTCAATCCACAAGCTGATGCTCTATCCACTGAGCCAAACCAGTCTCGGCTGTTACTTTCTTTTTTACGCTTTTCTGTATTTTTCCTTTGGGTCGTTTTAAAAATTATTTTCAGATCGAAAACCCTTGAGTGCACCAGCTGTAACGTCCAAGCAGCTCTGTTTATTTCCCAGAGACCATCTGGCCCCTGGAGTGGCTGGCCGAGCGGCAGCCAACCCCCCAGCGGTTACTGCTTTAGACCAGACTCCTCAGCCTCGGCATCATGACGGGGTGGGGCTGGTGGAAGGGGGTGTCTTGTTCATGGCTGGCTTAGCAGCCCCTCATCTGCTCCCCGCTAGAGGCCAGCCGCAGAGACCCTCTCCAGCTGTAACCGCCAAACTGTCTCTAAGCACCTCCAAACGTCCCCAGGGGAGAACCGTTATGACAGAGCCAACCTTAGTCCCCTAAAAGCGTTCCCTTCGACCACCAGCACTGGGTGCCCGCTGCGGTCACCGTGCGTGAGTCCAGTTCACAGAGCCGACGCCCAGGCAGGCCACGCAGCCAGGACGTGAATGGTGGGGGCGGGTTCCCGAACCCCAGGCCCCGTTCCCAGCTCAGCCCCTAACCCCGAGGCTCTTGTTTCAGCCCGTGGTGGACGGAGGCTGGGCCGCCTGGGGGCCCTGGGGCGAGTGCTCGCGGACCTGCGGAGGAGGGGTGCAGTTCTCACACCGCGAGTGCCAGGACCCCGAGCCGCAGCACGGAGGGCGGTACTGCCTGGGCCGGAGGACCAAGTACCAGTCCTGCCACACGGAGGAGTGCCCCCCGAGTGGTAAGCATCGCTGGTGGCCACACCCACCTAAGGTCCCCAGAGGAGGACGGAGCCGGCAGTGACTCCGGATCCCGAGGCAGCGCCTTCCTGTGGCCCAGACCTGAATGGCTCTGTGAGGCACCCAGTTTTTTGTTTTGTTTTGTTTTTTTATATTTTGACTTTTTTTAAAAATATATTTTATTGATTTTTTACAGAGAGAAAGTGGGAGAGATAGTTAGAAACACCGATGAGGGAGAAACATCGATCAGCCGCCTCCCTCACGCCCCCTACTGGGGATGTGCCCGCAACCAAGGTACATGCCCTTGACCTGAATCAAACCTGGGACCTTTCAATCCACAGGCCGACGCTCTATCCACTGAGCCAAACTGGTTTTGGCAATATTTTGACTTTTTACAGAGAGGAAGGGAGAGGAATAGAAAGTTAGAAACATCAAAGAGATACATCGATCAGCTGCCTCTTGCACGCCCCCTCGTGGGGATGTGCCCGCAACCAAGGTACATACATGCCCTTAACCGGAATCGAACCTGGGACCCTTCAGTTCGCAGGCCGACGCTCTATCCACTGAGCCAAACCGGTTTGAGCAAGGCACCCAGTTTTAGGTCAGCCCCTAGCACCCCAGGACAGCTCTCCTCATACAAAGGTGGGTGGTGGTGGGGGCGGGCGGGGGAGCGTGGGTGGCAAAGCCCAGGAGAGGAGCAGCCCTGGCCTTCCAAGATGTGGAGATAGAGGATGTCACTCCCAACCAAGCTCATTTGTTGGATTTAGGGGGGGTGGGGGGGGAGAGGGGACGGCTTGCAAAGGAGACAAGCGTCTGGGGTAACATGCCTCCTGGAGGCATCTGAACCCTCGTCTGTGTTTGGAAAACTGGAAGCATCTTCCAAAGCCAGAGTCAGAGCCAAACCTCCCATGTCTCCCCAGTGCACATCCAGCCCCGGGCGGGCGGGTGGAGGGAGAATTTCTGCACCTCATTCCAGTGCACGATCCCACAGGGGAGAGTGGCCCGTGTTCCCTTGGGGCCATGGCAACTACCTCGGAACCTTCCCAGGAGGCAACGCTCCTTGGCATATCCCTCCCTCGGCGCGTTCTTGCCCCGAGGACCCATTAGAAAGCACAGGCACTGCCTCAGAGGCAGGCACGGGCAGCAGCCGAACTGGTGAGAGGGCGTCGTGGGGAATTTTGTCCCTGCCATCCCTCTCACCTCCCCCCTGCGCAGTTCCGGGAAGCACTGGCAAGCAGCAGGAGGCAAGCAGAGCTTTCAAGAGGCCCATTCAGGCGCAGAGACACGCTGGCACTGGCTTGGTGTCTAATGGGGGACCTGTTGCAGATTCACAAGACAAGAGAAACAGCAGTGGCAGGGGCTCTGGAAACTGCTAAAAATTGGGAGAGCCATTCCCTGGCACGATGAGGGTCTGCCAGATAGACACCGATAGCAGTCATGATCTCAGATGCACCAGGACAGTGGTCGGCAAACTGCGGCTCTTTGGCCCCTTGAGTGTGGCTCTTCCACAAAAATACCACGGCCCGGGCGAGTCTATTTTGAAGAAGTGGCATTAGAAGAAGTTTAAGTTTAAAAAATGTGGCTCTCCAAAGAAATTTCAATCGTCGTACTGTTGGTATTTGGCTCTGTGGACTGATGAGTTTGCCGACGACTGGGCTAGGAGGAGCCATCGCAATCCCCAAGCGTTTGAGTGCCTCTTGTGTGGCTAGACTGTAATTGATGTTATAAATGACTTAAAAAAAAATGCACAGAGCACGGTCTCCGTCAGCAAGGAACGTGCATGCAGTCTAGCTAGAGATCCAGAGCCTTTTACAAGGCCCGTAAAACTGAATTCTGGGAAGCACAGACTCCTGAGGAATTCCGAGCGAGGGAGAGTGGACCGGTCAGAAGCCCCCCAGGGGCATGAGGGCTGAGCAGAGCCTGGGGCTGAGATGGTGAGGAGGCCTGGGAGGGGAGCCAGGAGAGGGAGAGGTCTCCACGAGAGAGGTCTCTCTCACTCACAGGTGGAAGGGGCCAACCTTTTAAGAGCAGACGACAAGGCCCATGAACGCTAAAAATGGCGTCTAGAAGGTCTCAGCGCCGGGTGTCCTGGCCAGTCACCTGGGGAGCATTTTCCAACCAGAGGCCCAGGCCCCTTGAGGTACCCCGTCAGAATCTGAGGGGTGGGGCCCAGCCACCTGTGTGTGGAAAGTCTCCATGGGCCCAGCTGAGCCAGAGGACCTCAGTAACGAGAGCAGGTTCAATGCCGGGATTGTGAAATAAAGTCGTACTCCGGCGATTGTTCGGGAAGCTTCGGGCAGCAGGATGGGACAGGAGGCAGCCGGCGTAGGAGGCTGGGCACTAGGGCCCCAGGGAAGCCAGGAGGCCTGGGCCTGCCGGTGAGAGGGAGACTGAGGTGCTGAGAGTGGACAGAGACATTGAAAACCAGATTCTCCTGGTGACAGAAGGATGTAGGGACAGCTCAGACATGGAGGATGGAGGGGGAGGTGTCACCCAGTGAAAATCAATCCAGTTAACGAGGGAACCGCCTGCAGCTGCACTGTGCTGAGCTGGTAATCACAGCACCTACCCATGGAGTCCCCCACAGACCCCCAGGATCACAGCGGGTGGGGCGCAGGGCAAGACTGGATCTGGAGCTGTAGATCCGGAATCCCCGGCCACGTGCCCAGTGTCACCAAGGGAGTCAAGGTAGAGCATGAACAGCAGAGACCGCCAAATACAATTCCGCGCGTCATCCTGTGCTTCCCACACTCACTGAATTGTCCCGTTTTTACCTCCGTTTTATGGATCTGTAAGACACAGTACCTTCCTCCAAAGCAGCGGTTCTCAACCTTCCTAATGCCGTGACCCTTTAATACAGTTCCTCATGTGGTGGTGACCTCCCAACCATAAAATTCTTTTTCGTTGCTACTTCCTAACAGTAATTTTGCTATTGTTATATATTATAATGTAAATATCTGTATTTTCTGATGGTCTTGAGTGACCCGGAACCCACAGGTTGAGAACCGCTGCTCCAAAGGAAAGGACATGCATCCCAGAAAGGCCAGCAGAGGCCAGATGCTCCTAAAGGTCACACGTGGACCTGGGTCCGGTGGACCTAGAAATACTGGGCCCAGGTGACGCTGGACCTGTGTCCTGGGGTCGGGTCCAAATCCAGGCATGTCTCCAGCTGCGTCCTCCCTGCTTCAGCGCTGCGAGTTCACCCCGTGCCTTTTCTTCCTCTTTGCAGAGAAGAGCTTCCGGGAGCAGCAGTGTGAGAAGTATAACGCCTTCAATTACACCGACCTGGAGGGGAACCTCCTCCAGTGGGTCCCCAAGTACTCGGGGGTGTCCCCCCGGGACCGCTGCAAGCTATTCTGCCGAGCCCGGGGGAGGAGCGAATTCAAGGTGTTCGAGGCCAAGGTGAGAGACGCCTCCTGGACCTCAGGTCCACAGATGAGGATGAAGGTCATCTACCGACACCTACCCCCACCACCACCACCTCTCCCGACCCCCTGCAAGGGGCTGCCTCCGTACCCACCGCGCCCTCTCTCCCTCCCCCCTCTCCCGCTGCAGGTGATCGACGGCACCCTGTGTGGGCCAGAGACGCTGGCCGTCTGCGTCCGGGGCCAGTGTGTCAAGGCTGGCTGTGACCACGTGGTGAACTCGTCCACGAAGCTGGACAAATGTGGGGTGTGTGGGGGCAACGACGACTCGTGCAGGAAGATCTCCGGCTCCCTCAACCCGTCCAGGTGAGCCTCCTCGCGGCTCGGTACCAAGGTCAGGAGCAGGACAGGCTTTGCAATCGAGTCCCTGTAACTTTCTTCTTTTTTAAAAAAAATATTTTATTGATTTTTTTACAGAGAGGAAGGAAGAGAGATAGTTAGAAACATCGATGAGAGAGAGACATCGATCAGCTGCCTCCTGCACGCCCCCTACTGGGGATGTGCCCGCAACCAAGGTACATGCCCTTGACCAAAATCGAACCTGGGACCTTTCAGTCCGCAGGCCGACGCTCTATCCACTGAGCCAAACCGGTTTCTGCGTGTCCCTGTAACTTACGATTGTGCTGCTACTTCATACCCACGGAGTGCGGAGTGTCAGTTTCTTGGTAAAATGTCAGCAGTCCTCGGTGTCTCAGACTCTATAAAGAGCCATGCGATGGGACATGGGGAGCACTCAGTACAGGGTCTGGCCCACAGGGAGGACCGTGCACGCGGCAGCCAGAGGCCACAGCGACAGGGATGGATCACCTCTGAGTCGGTCAGCAATAGAGCTACACTGCGTAACCACGACTTTTGCCAGAGAGCAGCTCTTCCAGGCCTGTTTGAGGAAGAGGGCATCTCACCCCACTCCTGGCGAGCCTGTCTTTTGGCTGAATCTTTAGAAAAGGGGGTGTAGGGAGGGGGCCTCTGTGGCCACAGTGCTTACCTAAGACTGAGCACTCCAGATGCTTTCTCGCAGCTCAAAGCCTCTTGTATTTGTTTAAATCAGCGGTTCTCAACCTGTGGGTCGTGACCCCTTTGGGGGCCGAACGACCCTTTCACAGGGGCTGCCTAAGACCATTGGAAAATGCAGATGTTTACATCACGATGCATAACAGTAGCAAAATTTCATGGTTGGGAGTCACCACCCCATGAGGAACTGTATGCAAGGGTCGTGGCCTTAGGAAGGTTGAGAACCACTGAATTTAAACAGTTCTTTCACCTCTGTGCCCTTGTTTGAGTCCTAAAATAAGTCCCAGAATGGGCAAGGCCAACACTATCATTATTCCCCATTGACAGGAGAAGAAACTAAGGTTCCGTAAGATTGCCAGACCCTTCTAAGGTCACACTGGTTGCTCCTGACAGCCAGGAGGAGAACCCAGGTTTCTTAGCTGCCAGGCTGGGCATCCCCCCTGTGAGTGGCCTTCCCCCCGGCTGTTGCCAAGACCCACACACCTCACCCGCTCAGCCCCAACATCAGGGATGGAGTTGCGGGCCACGGCAGCTAGCGGATAGAGAGCTTCGAGGCGCCTGCAGCATCATCTGCTGCTGGTTTTGTCCGCCGGCCCTCGTCCCCGGGAAGGTCCACTTCCCGAAGCTCTGTCTGGGCTGGGAAGGCGCCGGTCCTCAGGGTGTCTCTCTGCTCCCCGTCCCAGCTACGGCTACAACGACGTCGTCACCATCCCCGCCGGCGCCACGAACATCGACGTCAAACAGCGGAGCCACCCGGGGGTCCAGCACGACGGCAACTACCTGGCGCTGAAGACCGCGGACGGGCGGTACCTCCTCAACGGGAACCTGGCCATCTCCGCCATCGAGCAGGACATCCTGGTGAAGGGGACCATCCTCAAGTACAGCGGCTCCATCGCCACGCTGGAGCGCATCCAGAGCTTCCGGCCCCTGCCCGAGCCCCTGACCGTGCAGGTCCTCACGGTCCCCGGCGAGATCTTCCCCCCCAAAGTCAAATACACCTTCTTTGTCCCCAACGACGTGAACTTCAGCATCCAGAGCGGCAGCGGCCGAGAGAGAGCGACCACCAACGTGATCCAGCCGCTGCTCCACGCGCAGTGGGTGCTGGGCGACTGGTCGCCGTGCCCGGGCAGCTGCGGGGCTGGCTGGCAGCGGCGGACCGTGGAGTGCCGGGACCCCGGCGGCCAGGCCTCCGCCGCCTGCGACAAGGCTCTGAAACCCGAGGACGCCAGGCCCTGCGAGAACCAGCCGTGCCCGCCGTGACCGAGGCCTCGTGCTCACGGACTCGGGCTGCTGGGGCGCAAACGAGCGGGGACCCCCTGCCGCGGTGACCCCACGTGTAGAGGTGGGCGTCGCCGACCCAGGTCCCACATGGCGCCAGCCCCGCCGGCACGGGGAGGGGAAGGAAGAAAGGACAGGCCAACAGATCAGTCATACTGTCTGCTTTGCTCACCGATGGGACCTTGCTTGGGTTCAAATAGAGGGCACAGGTGAAAGGTGAAAAGTGCACCAAACAGGAGACTCGTGGAGCCTGTTTGCAAAGGACTAGCAGTGTTAAATGGGAAAGAAAAAAAATATTTTGTTTTCTATTGGGTTTCCCCTATCCATAATCTACCTCAGAGGAGGGGAAAAATTATCCAAGAGAGGCGGTGGGGGGGCAGAGGGTCAATGGCGAAGGTCAACGCAAGCTCCCGAGCCGGCTTCCCACGCGATCGGGACTCTCTTCAGGAGGGAAACCCGTTGCCCGTGGGGGCCGCAGGGCTGCGGGGAAAGAGCCACGTGTCCTCAGGCCTCCACCTGCAGGGGTGGAGCCCGCCCCAGTATTTATGCCAATGTGCCTCTGAACTAAAGTGTGATCTTGTGCCAACATCATGCGTGGTCTGGTCTGGTTCCGTGTTTCTCTCCAAAGGGCAGGGGGCCCAGAGCAAACTAGGACAGGGGTCGGCAAACCGCGGCTCCGTTGACAAAGGAGTTCGCCAGCCACTGAGCTAGACTCCCGATTCCAGTAATGACAGGCTGTGGTTGTTCCTGGGGATTAAGCCCCTATCCCAGCGGTCGGCAAACTCATCCGTCAACAGAGGGGCAAACCGAGGCTCGCGAGGCGCAGTTTGCCGACCGCTGCCCTCGGTCAGCACCTTGAACACGCTGGGAAGCAGGCACTCGCCTCGTCGTTTCCAGCTTCCTCCGGGGCTCGCAAACACCTGCTGGAGCAGCTGCGCATTGGCATAATCCAGACACGGGGCCCTCAAACATTCGGGGGCACTGGGATTGTCTGGAGGGCTTCTTGAAACACAGATTGCTGGGCCCATCCTTTCTGATTCAGGGTGATCCTAACGTCCCTGAAATGAGAGGCTGCGTTGCCAGCAAATTCCCCGGGGCGGGGCGTGGAGGCTGCTGATTTGGGGGCGGTGGAAACTTCCAATGCACAGGAGTCGTGATTATGCGATACCTCTGGCTCTTTTTTCTGGAGAAAGACTCTTACCCTCTTCCCCTCGGCACGTGTCCCCATCCTCACTTTTACCCGTAGGGTCTGAGGGATTCGGAGTCCTGGCTTTTTTCTGTCTACACCAGCCCCAGCCCCATCTCTGGACCCGAGCACTGGCAACTGTCCCCACCAGCCCTTTTACACAGCGGGCACGTCTCCCAGCTGCCATAAGCCTACCCCTAAACCACCCCCTCTTCATCCCTAGCTCCTCATCTCTTCCTGGCTCGTGGGAAGCGTCTGGCTCAGTCTTGCATGCAGTCTGTTGTAGATGAGACATAGTCACTGGCCATAAATGGGTGAGGAGAAACGGACAACATCAAGAAACAATATTCTAGCGAAAAGAAAGGAAATATATACATTTTCCTCTTCCCTCCCCTTGTCGCCTTCTACCCATTTGCCCTTCCCTTTGGTTTTCTCTTAAGACCCCTTCAAATATGGGGGCACAGACCAAGAAGATGCTCGCTCTCTGGAGCCCTATGTGAATGAGAAAAAGGGCCGGCTGAGGACTCAGGCCCTTGGGCACGAGGCAAAGCGGATTTCAGCCCCTTTCATGCCCTCAGTTCAGGGGTGGGGAACCTCTTTTTCTGCCAAGGGCCATTGGGATATGTATAGCATCCTTTGCGGGCCGTACAAAATGATCAACGTAAAAATCAGCCTGCTCGATTTGGTCAAACATTTCATTAGCTCACCCCTAATGCCTTGGACTTTGCGGGCCTTATACATCCCTCGGGCCAGACGTTCCCCACCCCCCTGCCTTCGCTGGTCACGTTAGTGTGGTACACGGTGGCTGTTGACCAGTTTTCCCGTCGGCCCTTCTCATCTGCCGCCTGCTGGGTGAGTGGGAGGCGGACTTACCTAAACATAAACAAGCGCTCACGCAGGCATGCGGTCGATGACTCGTAACCCCAGAGTCGCCCTCTCTATGCAGCTGTACGTTTCTGCCATTCCTCGTCTCCTCGCATGTCTCATTCTCCCCCCAAATAATCCAAGCCAAGTGTGTCCCCCATTTAACTGCCCCTGCCAGGCCAGCTGTGCCATCCCTACCGCCTGCATCATACCAGGCACAGCTTTCGCCCTGGAGTTCAGCTGGCAGCCGAGCCGCTGATGTGCAAAGCGGAAAGGAATCCAGCTTGGCTCTTCCTCCCTGTGTGGGCTCAGCCAGGCTCACAGAATACATACTTGTTTGTGTCTGGAAACTCAACAGCTGCAGCTCAGGGCCTCAGAAAACAGATCTGCAGAGGGAGGCCGCGCCGTGACTTCCCACCGCCAACCCCGACCACCCTTTTCTGCCCAGATGAGAAGAGACTGCGTGTGCGCTGCGGGGAACACGCGTGTTGCGGTTAGCACTCCTAATGGACACCGGTACGGGCACCTCCTTCGGGGAGTCCCCGAGACTCGGCAGGTAGCTTGGTATCCTCCGAGTACCTGCTGTCCACATCTCATCAAAGGGATGGATTAGCATCCAAGTTCATTTGCGACCTTCTGTCCTTGAGATAATGAATCCTTGCCTGAGGTTTATTTTCTGCCCTTATTCCCTCGTAACTGACCAGTTTTTTTTTTGTGTGTGTGTGTGTGTTTTTAATATATTTTATTGATTTTTTTACAGAGAGGAAGGGAGAGGGATAGAGAGTCAGAAACATCAATGAGAGGGAAACATCGATCAGCTGCCGCCTGCACACCCCTTACTGGGGATGTGCCCCCAACCAAGATACATGCCCTTGACCGGAATTGAACCTGGGACCCGTCAGTCCGAAGGCCAACGCTCTATCCCCTGAGCCAAACCGGTTTTGGCAGAAAGAGAGTTGTTTTTTTGTGTGTGTTTTTTTTAAATATATTTTATTGATTTTTTTGCAGAGAGAAAGGGATAGGAAGAGTCAGAAACATCGATGAGAGAGAAACATCGATCAGCTGCCTCCTGCACACCCCCTTACTGGGGATGTGCCCGCAACCAAGATACATGCCCCCAACCGGAATCGAACCTGGGACCTTTCAGTCCACAGGCCGACGCTCTATCCACTGAGCCAAACCGGTTTTGGCTGACCAGAGAGTTTTGTGAATTTGCAAATGGGTACAACACAATTGCTCTCCCACCCATTTCAGCAAAACAGCCCTTTTTTTCCAGGAACATCTTCCAGGGGTGATGGGGCCGTTTTCCCACCCCCTCTCCATCTTGCTCTCCGATGATGTCCATGAGCTTCTAGAACCTTCGTGCTTGGGCTTTTTAACCACGTGGGTCCCCTCATGAGGGCCGCCCCACCTTCCTAGCATCCAGTCGTGCGGCGCTTCTTTCCTCTGGACCCTCCTCTTTGCGTCCAAGCTTTGCTTCTCCGGCTAAAAAAAAAATAGTAATAAAATAAAACAAAAGGCCAAAAGAAAAATGTGTTCCTGACAAGAACAATAGGGACGTTCTGCAGGCTCTGTTGGCTTTGGCTTTATCTTGACGGTTTCAACTTGTGGTCCAGGGAAAACAAAGCAGGCAGCTGTGTCACCGCTGCGTGAGGGTGTGAGGTGGCCAGGCAGTGTCGCTGCTGGGTGCCAGGGCTGCGCCCACGGCCCAGACGCCCCGTGTCTGAGTCTCCTCCTGGTCGGGGGGAGAGAGAGAGAGAGAGAGAGAGAGAGAGAGAGAGAGAGAGAGAGAGAGAGAGAGAGAGGCTCACGGGCCCACAGCCGTTTCTACTCCACGTGGGGGACCTCGCATCACCGGTGCGTACACAAAACAGCAGCATCATCCTCTTTGCCGCCTGGAGAGTCGGAGTGGCTTGTCTCTCGGAGTGAACAGAAATCTGCAACTTCCTACAGAGGATCAGATGTGGCCTCACCCCTGAGGTTTCTAGGTTTCGGCTGCCACGCCTCATGGCTTCCTTCTGCCTGTGTGACGCATTGAAGCTGTATTCCTGAACGTGTGGCCGAGATAAGACGTGAGAGAGGATGAATGGGGTGAAGACAGTGAAGGCAGCGTCCCCAGGAAGTGAAGTGACTCTCCCTGACTCCTGTCCTCCTCCCGACCTGCCCTGCTCTGTGTAGATTGGAGGAAAGCCCTTAAGGCAGCGGTTCTCAACCTGTGGGTCGCGACCCCTTTGGGGGTCAAACGACCCTCTTACAGGGGTCGCCTAAGACATCCTGCATATCAGATATTTACATTACGATTCATAACAGCAGCAAATTGACAGTGATGAAATAGCAACGGAAATAATTTTATGGTTGGGGGTCACCACACCGTGAGGAGCTGTATGAAAGGGTCGCAGCGCGAGGAAGGTTGAGAACGACTGCCTTAAGGTGAAGAGAAGAATGCTCCCACCAGCGTACCCCAACCCCAAGTCCACACCATCAGTTAGGCAAAAGCCATCCCAAAACCCTGAGCGGGCACTGCCCATGGGCGTTCGATGGAAGGGAGAGGAAGGGAGCAGCCTGGCCTGAGAAAGATAAACAGGGACGTGCTCGCTTTGGGGGCCCGTGGCTGAGGGAGAGAAGGTCTCTACGAGAAAGGTCCCCTCCGGCAAAGCTCCTTTTCCCGTGGCCCCTGCCTGAGCTGCAGCTTTAAGAAAGTTGAGCCGAAACCGGTTTGGCTCAGTGGATAGAGCGTTGGCCTGCGGACTGAAAGGTCCCCGGTTCGATTCTGGTCAAGGGCATGTACCTTGGTTGCAGGCACATCCCCAGTAGGGGGAGTGCAGGAGGCGGCTGATCCATGTCTCTCTCTCATCGATGTTTCTAACTCTCTATCCCTCTCCCTTCCTCTCTGTAAAAAATAAATAATATATATTTTTTAAAAAAAGAAAGAAAGAAAGAAAGTAAGAAAGTTGAATGTGCGCCCACCTAGGGTGGCTCAGTAGTTCGCTCTGTGAACCAGGGGGTCGTGGTTCAGTTTCTGGTCAGGTCGTGAGCTCCATCCCCAGCAGGGGGCGTGCAGGAGGCAGCTGATCAGTGATTCTCTCTCATCGTCGCGGTTTCTATCTCTTCTTCCTCTCCCTTCCTCTCTGAAATAAATAAAGATATATCTTTAAATAAAAGCAAGCTGGGGAACCAAGATGGCGGCAGACGATATCCACCTATCCGTGCTGCCTCTCGCAACCACACCAAAACTGCAACTAGAAGACAAAACGACTACCCCTCGGAACCCCGGGAAAGCTGGCGGAGGGGAGGTTCTACGACTAGAAGGAGAGGAAAAAGCGCATCCAGACCGGGTAGGACATGCGGAGGCTCGGAAAGGCGGAGGGAGGTACGGAGACGCTGTTGTTTTTCAACTGGGAGGGAGTTACAAGTTCCCGGCTCTCTGAACTCCAGTTTTCGGTGAGATTCTGGGGACCCAGACTCATACAGGGAGAGACTGGACTGTCTGCCCTTGGGTCGGAACAGGAGGGTGGCTCTCTCGCAGAGTTGCGCACTGGAATCATTGTTTACTGCGCTGGGGTGTGGGACACTGGACAGAACACAGCTGAGAGGGCTGACTGGCAGCCATTGCTGTTTGCCAAGCCCTAGTCTAGAGCAGCGGTTCTCAACCTGTGGGTCTCGACCCCTTTGGGGATCGAACGACCCTTCACAGGGGTCGCCTAAGACCATCGGAAAACACCTATTTCCCATGGTCTCAGGAACCAACACACCGCTCCTCGGTGTAGCAAAGTGTAGCCATGTAGTTTACTGTTGTCATAGGAAGACTGTTGCCCATGCTACACCACGATTCAAGACAAAATTTCATTTATTTGTAACTAGAAATAAATATTTCACAATGTATAATTACATATTGTTTTTGTGATTAATCCCTATGCTTTAATTATGTTCCATTTGTAACAACGAAAATACATCCTGCCTATCAGATATTTACATGATAGTTCATAACAGTAGCAAAATGACAGTTATGAAGTAGCAAGGGAAATAATGTTATGGTTGGGGGTCACCACCACATGAGGAGCTGTATTAAAGGGTCCTGGCATTAGGAAGGTTGAGAACCACTGGTCTAGAGACTCTCTGAGACCCCGCCCCGCCCAATTTATAAACCCACCCAGCTGTGCGGGAACTTTTGCATATGAATGGCCTGCCCTCTGGCAGCTTAACCTAACAAATTGCAACTGGGTCAGACAACTCCAAAACTTCCAAACTCCAAGCAAAGAGGAGAAATCTGCAGAGCCCCCTGTAGCTCCTCCTGGGTGGCCTCAGACACTAGCTGACTTGCACCTCCTTGGAGATCCAGGATCCAATGTATCAAGAGGTCAGTGTGAGAAGACACCAGATTTCAACTCCTCACATACATAAGTGACACACACAAGAGGCAGACTGGGTGAGCACCAAAGCCCCACTGAAGCAAGTCCTGCCCCATAGGGGTGTCTCCAGCACAGCAGTTCTTCCATTAATAGACACAGCTAATCCTCACAGCCAGTTGGCCTGGAGGTCAATTCCTCCCAGTGTACCAAGAGCAATCAAGGCTTAACTACAATAAGACTGTGAACCCAGCCCACAAAGGGGTGCACCAAGAGTGTCCACCTCGCCGAGACAGGTTTGGCTCAGTGGATAGAGTGTCAGCTTGCAGACTGAAAGGTCCCAGGTTCGATTCCGGTCAGGGGCATGTACCTTACTTGAGGGCACATCTCTACTGTGGGGCGTGCAGGAGGCGACTGATCGATGTCTCTCTCTCATCGATGTTTCTGACTTTCTATCTCTCTCCCTTCCTCTCTGTAAAAAATCAATAAAAATATATTTAAAAAAAAAAAAAAAAAGAGTGTTGGGGAGGCGGAGCTACTGGGCCCTAAGGACAACTAGCACACAAAGCCACTCCATCAACACTGGGAAGCAGCCAAAATTCAGAGACCAAGAAACATGTCACGGATGAAAGAAATGGAGGAAAACAAACGACTGGACACAGAGTTCAAAACCACATTTATAAGATTATTCAAGAATATTCTACAAACCGCAGACAAACTTAGTGAGACCTCAGAGATCTTCATGAGAATGTCAAAAAAAATGGAAAAGGACCAGTCAGAAATTAAGCATGTACTGTCTGAAATAAAGAATAATATACAGAAATCCAACAGCAGACTAGAAGACCCCAAGAATCAAATCAAAGATCTGAAATATAAGGAAGCAAAAAACACCCTATCAGAAAAACAAAAAGAAAAAAGAGTTCAAAAATGTGAAGATAGCGTAAGGAGCCTCTGGGACAACTTCAAGGGTACCAACATCAGAATTATGGGGGTGCCAGAAGAAGAGAGAGAGCAAGATACTGAAAACCTATTTGCAGAAATCTGGCGTTCCAGTTGTGAGGTAGTTGGCCTTCCTTGCTTAAAACTGAGTGACACGCCCTGGCCGGTTTGACTCAGTGGATAGAGTGTCAGCCTGCAGAACTGAAAGGTCCCAGGTTGGATTCCAGTCAATGGCACATACCCGGGTTGCTGGCTCTCGATCTCCAGTAAGGAGAGTACAGGAGGCAACCGGTGGATGAGTCTCATCATTGATGTTTCTATCTCTCTCTCCCTCTCCTTTCCTCTCTGAAATCAACAAAAATATACTTAAAAAATAAAATAAGCCGAAACCGGTATGGCTCAGTGGATAGAGCGTCAGCCTGCGGACTGAAAGGTCCCAGGTTTGATTCCCATCAAGGGCTTGTATCCTGGTTGCGGGCACATCCCCAGTAGGGGGCGTGCAGGAGGCGTCTGACCGATGTCTCTCTCATTGATGTTTATAACTATCTCTCTCCCTTCCTCTCTGTAAAAAAATCAATAAAAATATATTTTAAAAAAATAAATAAAATAAAATTGAGTGACAGCCAACACACTCCTCCCAAAAACTAGGTAAAGGGGCTCCTCACAGACACAGCTCCAGCATTGGGAAGATAAAGATGAGGAGACTCTCGCACCAGCACGTTCTGCACAGTAACGGTAGTGCAGGGAGAAACAAAATACAAGAGGCCACTGAGATACCTGTCTCTTCGAGAACATACTCTCCCTCGGGCTTTGGGCTGGGCTCAGCGGTGTGAGACAGGAAAGCGCTGGCTAGCCTCCCACCCCTAGGAGCTGCCCAGCCTAGCCTTGGAAGCTGCATGATTGCCCCAGGAAGAGAGAGAGGCGAGAAGCCTTGCTCAGACCTCACCATTCCTCATTCCAAAGACCGTGTAAGTTTGTCCTCCGCCAAACACAACTTCCTGTTTCTAAGAAAGGGAAGAAGAAGAAAAAAAAACACAGTTGAAAGGGTTTCTGGACACTGGAGCTTTCAAGTTTCTATAAACGCCAGTGAATCAGAAGCATGTGGGATAAATTTCTCCGGAAGTAAAGAAGATGCTGTGAGTTCCTCTCGCCGGACCAGAAAAGCGGGAAAGGAGAGCTGGGGTGGGAGGCGCACCAGACACGGGAAGGAGAGAGAGAGAAGCCATGGGAACGCTGGATCAAAGAGAGGGTCGCGGTGATGACAAGGGTCAACGCGGGCCCTCCCAAGGCCACATCCTGAGCTTGCTGATTACTCAGAACGTCTCCACCTCTGAAATCACACAGGCGAATATCCTGCTCCCTGACCACAACTTCCTGTCGTTCGAGATTCCGCACTGCACATAGTCTAGGGACCCCCTGTCCCCCCAGATCCTTGGCCACCCCCATAGGCACGCGTTCCCCTGTCTTTATTTCTATCTCTTCTTTTCTTGTGCTGCTTCAAGTCCGTGTGCCAGCACCTCAACCTCAATCTTGCCAACGTTCCCAACTTGACTTTCTGTGACGTTCCGAAAGCAGAGCCCCAGGCAGAGCCGGTCCACTCCCTTCCTCGGAATTATTATCCTTATGCTACAACCAGGTTCTGCAGAAAGGAGGGGAGTCACACCACTGAGCACATAGTTGCCGCTGTAAAAACTCAGAGCTGCCAATGAAAAGTCTGACCAGCCACCCAGCAGGCTTCCGTAGTCAGCACAGTTGCTACTCCTCTACAGCATTATTTTAAACGTTCTCCACTCTCCTCAGGTTCAGGGTTCTGCCACATTTCCCCTTCCTCTGAGTAGATGACCTCACCTCCTTCTACTAAGCAGAAACCAACACTGCTTCTCCCACGAGACAAGAGAGAGAAGGAGGTGAGGTCGATCTCACTGTTAACAAATCAGTTATACAGGCCAGGATCTAGAGGAACGTTATAATCCTACCTGATTATGGATTCAAGAGACCAATTTTTTTTTCTTTTTTTAATGGATTTTTTACAGAGAGGAAAAGAGAGAGAGTTAGAAACATCAATGAGAGAGAAACATCAATCAGCCACCTCCTGCACACCCCCCACTGGGGACATGCCTGCTACCAAGGTACATGCCCCTGACCGGAATCCAACCTGGGACCTTTCAGTTTGCAGGCTGATGCTCTATCCACTGAGCCAAACCAGTTTTGGCCAAGAGGCCTATTTCCATCACTCTAAGGTCCATAGAAGGGTGAAGATTCAGAAGACAATTCCTTGACCTTTAGTTAATTATTAAATTAATCTCTCAGCTCTCCTAAAAGGCATGGCACATCGGGTCTGGATTTCCAGGGCTCCCATGTGACTCAGCTTCCTCACCCCCATCATCCCATCAACCCCTCTGTCCTCCCACCTGCCCAGAGGGATGCTTGATCCCCGACATGATTGACCAGTCACTCGGTTCTGTCTGGTTTCACTACTCCATGAAGCTGGGTCTTCAGATTTCAAGAGTGGGGTAGGAAAGTCCCTCACAGGGGCAGGATCAAGGTCAACATGTCTTTGAGACAAAGACTTCCCACCATGCTAAGCGTGGGCTCCCGTGAGCCTTTCTCCTGGGTGTGGCGATGCTAAAAGCACGTCTCTCTCCTCCACCTGGAGTTACACCACCAAAGACTCCTTATACTTTCCTGGCCTTCAAATGTGCTTGAGCTGAGACCGGTTTGGCTCAGTGGATGAAGCGTTGGCCTGCAGTTTGAAGGGTCCTGGGTTCGATTCCGGTCAAGGGCATGTACGTTGATTGCAGGCACATCTCCAGTGGAGGGTGTGCAGGAGGCAACTGATTGATGTTTCTCTCTCATCGATGTTTCTAACTCTCTATCCCTCTCCCTTCCTCTCTGTAAAAAAATCAATAAAATATATTTTAAAAATAAAATAAAAAGTGAGAAAACAAATGGTGGAGTTTTTTCCACCCTACAAACAATATGTTTACGCCTACCCACATTCCTCTCTGCTTCTTCCATAGTCACACTTGAGAGGATCTTTCCCCTCCTCACTTCCTGACAAGTCATCTCTCCCCCAAGTGTCCATGGGAACTCTTGCCCAAGCTGTCAATAACCACGTGCTCAATCCAGCGGACGGTCCTTCTGCTATTGCACTTACCCTGGCCCCCTTTGTCACTTCTCTCCCCCTGAACCCCCTTAAACTGTGGAAATCCTCAGAGTTTCACTCACTCTTCCTGGGTGATCCCAGACGTTCCCATGGTTTCAGGTTTTTTTTGTTTTTGTTTTTGTTTTTGTTTTGTGGGGTTTTTTGTTTGTTTTGTTTTGTTTTGTTTTTTTGGTATACCCATCACTCCCAAATTTATTTTTTTTAATATATTTTATTGATTTTTCACAGAGAGGAAGGGAGAGAGATAGAAAGTCAGAAACACTGATGAGAGAGAGACACATCAATCAGCCGCCTTCTGCACACCCCCCACTGGAGATGTGCCCGCAAGCAAGGTACATGCCCCCGACCGGAATGGAACCCAGGACCTTTCAGTCCGCAGGCCGTCGCTCTATCCACTGAGCCAAACCGGTCTCGGCCACTCCCAAATTTAAATCAGGAGGCTGTGTTCACCCCATCGTTCAGAGACTCACTAGAACTAATGGGACTCATGGCCGAGGTATTATAGAGATGTAGTGAGGATACACAGCTGAATTGTAAGGGACCAAGACACACGTAGAATCTGAGGAATCTATGAAGCTGCTTTATGCTCTCTCCCTCCCGTGAAGGGTCACACACAAAGCTCATACGTGTGTGATGTTTCTGCCCAGGGGAGCCCCTAAAGGACTCGGGGCCCATGGTTTTAACCTGGGGCTAATCATGCAGGCTCCCTCTCCCTAGCATGTACCAAAGTCCAAGGCTCCCAGCATAAAACAGGTGTCCGGCATAAATCACATTGTCTGCACAAACAGCCCGGCCACAGGGAACCAGCCTTATCGCTTGACTGGTTGACTGAGGACACTGACTGTTGACTGAGGACACTGACTGTTGACTGAGGACACTGTGAGAGTGAAGTTCCCAGACACCAGCCAAGGGCCAAGTGCAGGCAGGACTTTCTAAGGACAGCCGTTCGGGCCTGCTGTGTTTACTCCTTTCTGCACGGGCTGGATCTGTCTCCTAGACCACAGGCTCCCTGTGTCCCAACCTCCCAGCAGGCTCAGCGTCCTCACGATACCCTCTTCCTCCAGCTGCCGCACCTGACCTATCTCCTGCCCCCCACCCCTTCTTCCTCACCCAATCCATCCACGTCTCTCTATTCCTGCTGCTGTTCAGGATTCCTCATACCAGCACCGCTACGTCAGCCCTCAGAACAAGCCTCTCCCATCCCATTTGACATCCCTCCAATCTGATTCTCACGTTAGTCAGTTATCTTTTAAACGAGAACATGGGTCATTTGATCTCCTCCCTGAAACCCTTTAAGAGCTTCCTAACGCACTAAGAC
>PVJN01037804.1:0-20688 GCA_004026805.1 Lasiurus borealis | reverse complement strand
AAATTTTTGATTGGATTCCAAACTGTTAATCATAAATTACATTAAGTACACAGTATATAAATAAATAGTTTTTTATATACCAGCAATGAAAAATTGGAATGTGAAATTTAAGCACAATACCATTATATTAGCACCAATACATAAATAAAACACTTACGTGTAAATCTAACAAAATATGACAAAATCTATAGAAAAAAAAACTACAAAATGCTAATGAAAGAAACCAAATAAAATTTTAACAAATATATACTTCATATTTATGGATAGAAAGATGGGCTCAATGAAATCCCAAGCAAAATCCCAACAAGTTATTGTGTGGATATCTGCAAACTAATGCTAAAGTTTATATGGAAAACAAATGAGCTATATTAATCAACATAATATTGTAAGAATTGCAAAGATAGCTCACTCTACCGAGGTTTCCATACTGGCTAAAGCTAAGATGATATAGTCATAAGGTATTGACAGAAAATAAATACATAAATCTATAAAACACAACCAAGAATCCAGAAAGAAACCTATGTGGATACAGTCACCTAATCTTTGACTAACAAACAAATGCAACTAGTGGAGGAAGGATAATCTGGTCAACAAGTGGTGCTGAAATGTTCAAACACAACAAATAAATAAATATCAACAAACACAGACACAGATTTTACATCTTTCACAAAAATTAATTAAAAATAGCTACAGAGCTAAAATTAAAATGCAAATTATAAAATGCCTAGAATATATAGGAGAAAATACATGTACTTTCATTTCATAATGACCTTTTAAATATAATAGCAAAAACAATCCATGAAAGAAAAAATTGATCTTTTAATTGTATTACCATTAAAAATGTTTGCTCTTCAAAAAAAATTAAAAGAATGAAAAGATAATGACAACAAAAAACTAGGAGAGCATATGTTTTAAAATATATTTTTGTTGATTTCAGAGAGGAAGGGAGAATGAGAAAGAATCACTGACTGGCCCCACACTGGTGTTCAAGTCCACAACCTGGGCATTTGTCCTCACTAGGAATCAAACCATGACCTCCTGGTTCATAAGTCGATGATGTTCAACCACTGAGCCACACCTATTGGGCTAGGAGAGAATATTTTCAAAATATATAACTAATAAACTATTTGAAATCAAAATATAAAAAGATCACTTAAAACAACAAGGAAACAAATAACCCTACTAAAAAATGGGCACAATGTTGAAACAGGCATATATCTTACCAAAGAAGAAAAAATACAGATGATAAATAACCATGACCTCCTGGTTCATAGATTGATGCTCAGCCACTGGGCAACACTGGATGGGCAAATAAACATATTAAAAGATGCCCATCACTTTTAATTAGGACATTACAATTAAAAGAGTGTGATACCATTGCACACTTGTTAAAATGCCTAAAATTAAAATAAATATAACAATACTAATGACTGGTGAGGAGCAACAGTCACTCTATTACATTGCTGGTAAGAACGTATAATGGCAAAGCCACTTTGCAATACGGTTTAGCAGTTTCTCACAAAGCTAAAAATAGTCTTGCCATACAATCACGATCGTTAAGTGTTTACCCAAATGATTTTAAAATATATGTCCACACAAAAACATGCACACAAATGTTGATAGCAGCTTTTCTTATTGACTAGAGGCTGGATGCATGAAATTCGTGCATGGGTGTGGTCCCTAGGCCTGGCTGGTGATGGAAGCATGAGCGTCTGGCATGGAAGGGCAGGTCCCAGCTCACCTCTGGGCCCTGGGCAACATCTGGCTCAAGGACCTCTGCGTGCCCCCCTCCTCCTGAGTCACAGCGCCCAAGTGCCCACACAGAAATGTGGTGAACGCAGCCAGGGCACAGTGTGGGCCTCTGGACCACCCAGTGGTGGGCGGGGAGCGTGCCTTCTCCCAGCTGGCCCCGCGTACCAGCTCCTGCGCAAACCCACGGGAAGCCCCACCGGCCCCTGCGTCCCTGTGGCTGCGGCCCAACCGGGAAGAGGCCATGCGGCCCAATCTAGAAGAGGCCATGCACAGCCAGCACCTGAGCACCGGGCTTCCTAGTGCACGCGCCCTGGCGTCCCTGGGGAGTGTGGCAGGGGGAGTGAGAGTGAGTCCGGCAGACACCCACATTCTCACCGCATCTCCATCCCTGTCCCCTTTGCCTCAGGTAGCAGGCAAGAGGTCATAGTCCCTTCCACCTCCCTTTCCTTACCACGTCCCCCCCCCGCCCCCCGCCCCAGCACCACAGGAGATTGATCATCACCATCCACCCCCAGTTCTCTGTCCAAGCCTGGGGCCTGGGCCCCAATCAGGTGATCAGGGCCTGCCAGCCGCTGGTCACTATCTATGGGACAATGGATCAGGGCCCACACCCGCACCCAGCTCCCTCAGTGCCTGGAACTGGGTGGCGGCCCCACCACCGCCACTGCCATGGTTGATATCTGTGGGATGATGGGCTCCAGCTTGCAGCCACCCTGGCCTAGCGCCGCCCCTCACCTGCTCCACCATCCTGCCCTGGTCCCACTCTCCTCAGGGCCCATTGGGGCCAGTAGTGCCTCCACTGCCACCAGCTGCCAGCACCTTTCACCAACACCCCCATGTTCTGCACCGCCCCCTGGTGGTCAGCACACATCATAGCGAGTGGTGGAACTCCTGGTCAAGGGGACAATTTGCATATGAGGCTTTTATTATATTGAATTCCAGAGAAAGAGGAAGGGAGAGGGATAGAAAGAGAGAGAGGGAAAAAGAGAGAAACATCGATGTGAGAGAAACACATCGATTGTTGCCTCCCATATGAGCCCTAACTAAAGATGAAACCTACAACCTAAGTATGTAAGAGTGAACCCACACTCTTCCAGTGCATGTGATAATGCTCCAACCACAAAATGTGGTTCCTATATACAGTGGAATATTATTTAGTGATAAAAATAAATGAGCTATCAAGGCACAAAAAAAATGTATCTAAGGTGGATCTTTAACACATATTGCTAGCCCTGGCCAGTAAGTTCTCTAATGCTCCTAGAGATCATAGGTTCCATTTCAGGTCAGGGCACATGCCTAGGTGGTGAGCACAATCCCCAGCAGGGGGCATGCAGGAGGCAGCTGGTTTTTCTCTCCCTTTCTCTTCCTCTCACACTTTAAAAAAAAAATCAATAAAACATTTTTAAATAAAACATATATGTTTTATAATTTTTTTAATCCTCACCTGAGGATACTTTTCCATTGATTTTTATAAGGAATAGAAGAGAGAAGAGAGAAAAATACAGATGTGAGAGAAACACACCAATTGGTTACCTCCTGCACTCAACCCCAACAGAGCCTGAGCCAGGGAAGAGCCTGCAACTAAGGTGCATGCCCTTAACCAGTCTGATCCCAGGACCCTTTGGTCCACAGGCTGACGCTCTATCCACTGAGCCAAACCAGCTAGGAAAATAAAACATTTTTTAAAAAACATATCGATAAATGAAAGAAGCCAATATGAATATAAAATTCTGGAATAGCAAAACTATAATCAGTAAAAAGATCAGGGACTTCAGTGTTTGAGGCAGAAGAAATATAAATATAAGTAAATCAGAGGTGATGTTTTAGAACAGTGACTCTTATTTGATAATACAATGATGGATGCATGACACTATAGAGGGTGGGGCAAAAGTAGGTTTACAGTTGTACATATGAAAAATAATACAAGAATAAACTATGTTTCACATACTTACATTTATTTACTTTTGTCCAACCTTGTATATTTACCAAAACTCACAGAAAGTATAACACAAAGAATAAACCCTAATGTATACAAGTTTTTTAAATAATTTAAAGGATCAGGGGATGGATGCAGAATAACAAAAAGATCTAACTGTACTGTAAATGTATGTGACCTCATTTTGGAAAAGAACAGTATCTACATGCACTAGCCAGTTTGGCTCAGCAGATAAAGTGTAGGCCTGTGGACTGAAGGGTCTTGGGTTTGATTGTAGTCAAGGGCATGTACATCAGTTGCAGGGTCCTCCCTAGTGCAGGCCCTGGTTGGAGCACATGCAGGAGGCAACCAATCAATGTGTTTCTCTCACATCGATATTTCTGTCTTTCCCTTTCTCTTCCACTCTCTCTAAAAATCAATAGAAAAATATCTTCAGGCAAGGATTAAAAAATAAAAACAATAATATTGTATTAATATTAGATCATTAATTATAACAACTGCATCGTTCTAAAGTAAGAACTTAATAATAGGAAAACCTAGGTACTGGATACATGGAATTCTCTGAACCATCTTCATAAATTCTTAAGAAATCTAAAACTGTTCTAAAATGAAAAGATTACTCAAAAAATGGTGGGCTTAGAAATAGATAAAATCGCCTTAGCTGGTTTGACTCAGTGGATAGAGCTGTGGACTGAAGGGCACATGATTCCAGTCAAGGGTACATGCCCAGGTTGCAAGCTTGGTCCTCAGTAGGGAGTGTGCAGAAGGCAGCCAATCAGTGATTCTCTCTTATCATTGATGTTTCTATCACTTTCTCCCTCTCCCTTTCTCTCTGAAATCAATAAAAATATATTTAAATAGATAAAATTATGTCCTAAAATTTGTCAAGAAGCACATTCCCTTAAGAGTGTTCTGATTAACAATAGGAGTAAGCCCAGCCCAGCTAAAATTAGGTAAGGGTCCTGGCCAAAGCACCCTGTTGTTTCAACTGGTTTCAAAGCTGTGGGTCTTTAATAAAGGGAAAAGAATGTCAGAGCATAAGAGTCCAACCCCTAAAATCCAAAATTATCAAATTTAAGGCTACATGTAAGCAAGATCTTTAGCTGTGCTTTTTCAGAGGTAGAAACAAACTGAATTCCTCCTAGGGGTTGTAGGGAACTGATTTACTAACAAACTGACAGAGAATTGCTTATAACTGCACACTCTGAAAAAGGGAATCCCCAAGGCCTCCAGATCTGCACCACAGGAAAGGGGAAGAAAGATTCACAACCATCGAGGCCAAGAGCAGATGTGGCCACCATGACATGACATCGGGCAGGACCTGGAACTGCTTGAACAGGAAGTCCCGCAGCTCCTTCCAATGGAACACAGTCATGGCTACAACCATGTAACTGCCATGTGTTTCCCTTCTCCCCTTTTCAAATGGACTTTTTTATTCTAGTAATTGTGAACGAATCTCATTCTTAGATTCTTTTTTGTAAATATCTTTGGCCTCCCATTGTTATATGTAAATGAAAGCTAAATGTTTACCTCCTACAAATTTGCAAGAAAGATCAAAGTCTGCCATACATTTGTTTTGTTATATGTATTATTGTACAACCTTTTCTATGAATGCCAATAAAGTCTCAGTTCCTGTGCCTTTTGGAAGTTCAAGCCATACCATGCATGGAAGGATCTACTATAAACAAATGAATCACAAGATTCAGCTATACTTAGAGTTGTATTAAGTCAAATGAGCCCCTCCATATGTCTAAACACAGAGCTATACAAAATCCCAGGCCTTGACTGCCATTCCAAAGGAATTCGAAACAAACAGAAAGAAAAGGCTACTTAAGTCACTAGATTGTTAGATCTTATTCATGCAAGGGCAGAGGTGAGTGTATAACATTTCTAGACAGTTCACATATCTTAAACATAACTTATTTCACGAGTGAGTAATCATCTCTAAAGTCAATTATCTTAATTAATAATCCTTTTGTTGGTGGTGAGATAAAGATAATTAAAGGGCTTATCATAGCTGCAGGGTGAGTTCTAGTGGATGGGTTGCCAACTAAAGTGCTTCAAATGTTAACCAGTTCCTCACAGGATTCATATTAGAAGACATAGACGTATATAACACCATGCTTTAAATAAAGTATTTTCAATCAAGTTGTAAATCTTTTTTCTTTCCACCACTCAGTGTTGGGAATGTGGACATGTAAGTTTTGGTTTTAGGTAGCTTCGTCAAGGGAAACCACAATGAAGAGAATTGTTCATAACCTACAAAATCTGGACTTTGAGTTGGATGCAATAATAAGATGAGATTTAGGGACGGTCTTTTTTAGAGACAATGAGAATGCCCTAGTCATCTGACAGTATGCATTTCCTTAACAGGACAGTTTCTGTAGTCCACATTCTGTCTCTCAATATTCTGAAGCCAAGGAGTTGAGTGACAAGGATGCTACTCTTCTCAAAAGACTTAACAAAATGCTTCTAAATTCTCTAGGTGTCAGTAAAAGGAAAAGGGAGCCTAAAAAATACAGACGCGTACACACACAAAATATAAACATTATTAAAATTGGGCTGATAACAAGACACAAACAATAATGTCAATATAATAGTTACACAATAACAAGTAAATGACAAACTACCTATACTAACTTATACAGTAATTTTTAGGACAAATAATTTTAAAAAGAATATTGCTACCTTACCTCTTCCCAGTCTTTACTCAAAAGACATCACCTCATTTAGGCTCTCCTTAGCCACCATATCTAAAACTGACTACCCCCTTCTACCCCATTCATTTACTATTTCCTTAGTACTCATTATTATGTGTCATATTATATATTTTACAATCTTGTTTATTGCCATATAAATTCCTTGAGAGGGGGCCTTTGTGTTTATTTTGTTCAGTCATATACCCAATGCCAGATCAGTACTTTACAAATAATAGTAACTGCTCCATTGATTAATTAAAATAAGCAATGGTTTTCTCTTGGTGAAATAATAGGTCAGCAATGTGATGTGTTATTTATATGAATGGTAAAGTTTTTAAATAAAGATTTTTTATTTAAAAAAATAAATACCTAGAAAATTTATCTTAAGGGCAAATGGTGATAGACAAGAAGATAAATAAGGTCTAGGCAATTATGCCCAGGTATAAAAGTAATGATGTTCACTGTACAGTCATTACTTTTTATACCTTTCTAAAACATATCACTCAAGCCAAATTAGTTTTATGCACCTTTTACTAGAATACTGAAAATTCATTTTTTAGTGTTTAATAAGAAAATCAACATAAATTTCAAATTAATGTATTATCCATCTACAATGAATTTTCTCCCATTATAGATAGAAGCATATTATCAAAAAGTTGCTAATGATTATTCATTTAGCTTCTCTCTGTAATAAGATATAGACTTAAAGCTGAGAGTGAAGTTATCACAAAAACTAATGATATAATGCCCATGAAGTGCCTTGGCATAGTTTTTGTATAGATTAATTCCTTAAAACGTAATTCTATTTAGTCAATCTGCAGCTCAATAGCAGATTCCCATGTTAATGCATATCCTTTACTATACTGAAGAAATAAATTACGAACTACTAGAGTTTTATCAAAAGACTTCCATGTTAGTAATCTTCAATATATAAATGAGATTATTTATGAAATTTTGTTTCAAGATATCTATAATGAATCCAGATGTTTCATTAATAGCCAGTGATATGTTCCCAAGGGAAGAAAAATGTTTGTTCTAAAGATACAGCTTTGGTTAAGATGGCAGCATAAGTAAGTGAGGTACTCACCTTCTCACACAACCACATCAAAATTACAACTAAACCTCAGAACTGCCATCATTCAGAACAACCTAAAATTTAGTTGAATAGAAGTCCTACAACTAGAGATTTAAAGAAGCCACATATGAAAATAAATTAAGCAGCAGCTACATCAAGACTGGTAGAAAAGACAGACACACAGAAACCATGTGTGGCTGATAAAAACTGGGAGGGATATTAGCTCTGAAAGACCTCCATGAGGAGTGAGGGGTCTAAGCCCCACACTAGGTCAGCAAACCTGCAGTTCCAGTGCCAGGAGGAGAGTGCCCATAACATCTGGCTGTGAAAACCGTTGGTGATTGTGGTAAGACCAAGGGCTGCTGAAGTTCCACTGGATCCTATAACATACCTACTATATTATGTATCATACCTAATACATAGAAATAAGCACAGTGAAGCTGCCAAAATGAAAAGATGAAGAAATATACACTAAATGAAAACACAGAACAAAACTCTAGAAAAATAATTAAACAAAATGGAGACAAGCAATCTACTAGATTCAGAGTTCAAAATACTAGTCATAAGGATGGTCAGTTACTAGTAACTTAGAAGAAAAGTAGAGCTTACATAGAGCTTCAACAGCATATAAAGGACACGGAAACCATTTTTAAAAAGGACATGGAAGACATAAAAAAGAATCAGTCAGAAATGAAATTATACACTAAAATGAGTAATGATTTACAGGGAATCAAGATTAGAGTAGATAAATCCAAGAATCAAAACTGTAACATGGAATAACAGCAAAAAGATAACAGAATCCAAAAGTATGAAGATCATTCTCCATCAAATTTCTCATTTATATTTTTTTCACCCTACTTTTTGAAAGGTCTCTAATATTATAATTTTATGCTGGAATATTTAATTCCTAACTAAATATTTTTGTAGATGGAAATTCAGGGAGCAATTATGACATACCATAATTTGGTAATGTAAGACTGGGCTCATTAAAAGAACTTTTATTTTATTTTGTTTTGTTTTTAACAATTTAAAATACAGAGCCCTCCCTACACTATTCTCCAAGTATTAAATCTTTATAATAGAGATGCTTTTGTTTTTTTCTAGCCCTTAATGAAATAACAAAATTAACTAATTAGAGATATACTTCTCTCTAGCTCCATATCTTTTCTTTATATTCCTTCTTATAGATAGTGTTTCTTGTGCCAGTTAGCGCTTGCAAAAAGAAAGTCATAGGATTGTGTAATCAAAGGCTATTGATCATAATTCCAAAATCAATGTCACATTTCTCAACTCACACACCAAAGCACACTGGTTAATTTGCAAGCAAGCAGACCAAACCTCACAGCTAACCTAGGATCACCATCAAAACTGGTGTTTAGCATCAACAATAATTAACCAAGTTTCCCATAGTACTGATAAGCACTCACCTCACCTTGGACAAATACTGTATAGTTAATGCCTTAAGGAATACAACTTAACTAGTTTAAAAACTATAAGTATAGTTTATAATAAACCCCATTAGAGCCACATACATTTATAACTTATTTTCTTTTTTGTTGGTTGCAAGCTATTATTCCTACAATGAAGGTCTTATGAAAATATTTTACTTGACTGAGATTTTTAATAATGACTCTAAAACTTTTGATAAAACTAGTTGAGTATGATAAAGGTTTTTTTTAAAGAAATGAAAGTCTCAATACCATGCTCGCACATTTAAAATTGGTCTCATGTGCTGGGACTCCCTAGGTTGTTTGACCCCTTCAAAGATGCATGAGGAATATACAAACATTCAATTTCTGAGAATGGGATGTAAATATACTCTTCTTTCCTCTCATGGAATCACAGCCCAGTGGAAGTAATGGAAAGCAATAATAATCAAGTGTGATATGAACTAAGATATGGATTGGGGGTCCCCTTCAGTGGATAAAATAGCTACTCAAACAAGATGAGAATGCCATTTGAGAGTTAGGTTGAGATTGTATTCCAACATATGAGCTGCCCAAACACATCTCCAAAGCTGTCTCTCACACAAAACCAGGAGACTTTTGTTCTTTATAAGATGTTCATAAGCATCAGCTATTTCTTTACATTGAATATCTCATGGTAAACTTCTTTGCCAGGAACTGTTTTTATATTTTTTATTACTTATATTCATGATAATAACATATCCTAGAAATACCTTCTAGAATAGATACTATAAATTAGAAAGAACATTACCTCACTTAACTCAAAATAGATAATTTTATTGCCTAATTTAATATTTGGTAACCTAATTTAAGGTTTCTCAAAATCATAAGAGAAACCTTTTAATAAAACCATAAGATAAATAAAATTAAATGACATAAAATGAAGTAGATTGAACACTGAAGAAATGGAAGAATAGCAGTTCTTTGCTATAGTCAGTCACCAAGTTTTTTTTTTCACAGAAAACATCAAAATGATATGTTCTTAAAGTACTTTTTATTCTTCTCTAGGTATTAGATATCATTCCTTGCATTTTGAGATATAAGTTTTTCTCTTAACAAGAACCACAGTTTATTATTACATAACAGACTAATTTGTTGTTTTAAAAAATCCTTTGGGTAAATGTATTAGACATGCAGTTTTGATTCTTGCATGATCTTAAATCTATTTATTGAACTCACCTGGGAATAATGGTGAAGAGACACATTAGTTTCTTAATTAGGTCATTTTTATACCCAATAAGACAGTATTTTTTATAACAATCTTTATATTTCTATAAAGATTTTTCTTAAAAAAGAAAAATGTGAAACCAAGATTTTTAAAAAAATATTTGTTTTGACCAGTAATTGCTATTTTATTACTAATTTTAGAACTGAAATAATGTGAAAAGAAATTGTGATTGCAAATGTTAATTCTTAAAAAGACCTATATTGTTGATTAAAGCTGTCATTGTTCATGTGTGTTTTCACATAAAATATGGGCAATGTGAAAGTGGAAAATATTTCATAGTGTTTCTGGCTAGATGGATGTGCTAATATCCGGGTCAGCACACATAACCCCATTCAGCAGCTCTGAGTGCACTGCGATGTTTAGGAATGCTGTTTTGAGAGGTGGAGCAAGAGGTCTGCCCTTCCATACACAAAAGTACAGTCCTAAGCAACCAGATGATAATTACCCATTCCTGTTACCATTGCTCATAAAAGAATAAGCTATTAGTTGTAGAAAAAATTATATACGTGCATGGTATGTACTAGGAGAAATGACTGGGGACTATAAATATTACTAAGTACTTAGACTACCCTAGTAGTGTCATGAAATTATAAATACTATAAAAGCTTAGCCTCTAAAATCAACTCTGCCCACATAAAAGACAACATCATTTTTATTATGCATTTTTATATCTTCATATTGTATATGAAGCATACCTTCATATCAAGTCCACCAACTCTAAGTGAATAAGGAGTGAGTCAGAATGGAGAGCAGGACTAGTAATAATCTAAGGTAATCCATATCCATACCCTCTGCTGCCATTCATTTTTCTTTCCAGTCCTTGATATCCTCGTGGCCTTTTGTTTACTATTTCTTTTATTTGCCTATCCTGATGCTATTTCTCAGGCAAAAAGTATCATGTTTGTTATCCATGATATTAAAATATTGAAGTAATTCTCAATAAATATGTGTGTGGCAAATAAAATTTGCATTAGTGAGTTAAAATTTACCTTTGCGAAATTACTGTTTAAAAAATAAATTTGGAATTAATAAACTTGTGGGAAAAGAGAAGGAAGGGTGGTTGCAAGATTCTCTAGAGGTCAACAATGACAACACAGTACAATCTTTTTGTTGTTGTTAATCTTGCTCTATAATTCTTAAGGGGACACATTTATCTTTCCTTCTTTTAAAGACATTTAAAAGCACCGTTCTGGTTTTACAGACAGCAGTTTCAAAACATTCAAAAGACATTCAGTCAATCATAACCCCAAAGAGGAAAGAGAGGGTTAGTTTTCACTTAAGTAAAGTTTAGTGAAAAGCCAACAGATCAATGTGATTTTGGCTAGATCAATGATGCAGAGTTCTGAAAGGTTTTACACAAACAGCAGTCTTAGGATGTAGCTCTAAGTAGCAGGAAGGTCAGAAAAACAAAAATGCAATGCCCAGAACACATACCTCCCTTTGGGTCCACAAAGAATCTAACCAATCTTGTCTAAAAGGAAGCCATTCTTGCCACAGGGGCAAGGAGTGTTTCCATTTCCGCTGATTGCATTTCAGCTTTGAGTAGTATGTCAACTAAGTTTTCCTGCTGGTCAAAGTCACAAAAATTCTGTTCGACATCTTTTATGAGGAATGACAAATGTAAAAAGATAAACTCCACTGTGTCAGACTATATACTAGATCGAAAGCAAAGATTTAACAATGTGTAGTCAATTTCAAAATCTTCTGGCAGTTCAAGAAAACAAAAGACTCTCATTAAAAAGATTCCTACTTGAGGCTAGCGACTGTTGTTATATTCAGGCTATGGAAACCTTGAGGACTGTCCTTTTCTTAGTTATGAATTGTCACACAGAACTTTTTAAAGTAAGTTTCTATGACTAATAAGATAAATAGGAACAATGTCAAAGCATTCCTCAGAAAAGATCAATTTTGAATAATCTACTTGTGTAGAATACTTTGGGAGCTTTTACTATCCCGACTTTCAACCTCTGCCCCTGAGACTTTGTTTTTAATATAAAAACAATGTAGTTTCATGAGTAACCATCCTCTCTCAGTAGAAAAATTCACTCTTAACTTTACCTAAGAGTTTTCTATACGATAGCTGGATAATCTCTAAAGACAGGGATGGGGGATATAATTGAACAGAAATTTTAATGAAAGCCCACTTACTTGAGCATTAAAAATAAAATTATAAACTCTTCATCCCTGTTAGCATAAACACTATTTTTGCATAAGTCTCAAATGAGGTTCTTACTTGTCCTTTGGCATCCGTAGGAATGAGGTAAGAGTGCTTTCCTCTTCCTTACTACTCCTCCTCTTCACCTTTCCTCTTCCTTTTTCTCTTCCTCCATCTCCCAATTCTGAATATGGAGTCCCAATATTTCTGTTACAATAACATAACTACAATGTATTATATATCACTAATCTCATTCACCAAAGAGATTATAAAAGGGTCTGTGGAATGTGCTGCATGACTATAATCACAGCACATGTGACCTTGTGACCTTGACACTGCCACTTCTCTACCCAGTATGATTATAAGAAATATTGCAAAATATATTTCATTCACTAACATGTACCACAGAATAAAAAACACTTGGTACCGTAAAGCAACAAATTCTAGTTAAATGTTTCATAAAATATTAGTATTTGCAGACAATTAACTTTATCCTATTTGGCATGCACAAAACAAGTTGGTAGTATAGTATATCAATCAAATAAATTGTCCGTGGGTACTCCCAAGTGCCAGAGTAACTCCCAAGGTCTTGTACATATATCTGTGTTCAAAATAATAGTGAAATAAAAATGGCTTCTACACAAATGTCCTTAGCAATGAAGAACAGGAAATATAGGATACATAACCAAAATAGTGTTTAAACAGAATGTTTTTCATAGTATCCCAAGCTTCAATAGCTTTCAAAGAAATATTTCAGGAGCTACATATCCTAGAGAAAGAAAACATCAAATCAAAAGGATTGACCATTAAGTTTAGCAGCATGATTCACTTTACCAACTTCCCTCAGATTCCAATACTCCTTTTCAAAAACTGTGCAAACTGTGAAACGGTGTATGTATTAAATTACACCATTATGTACTTAGAGGAAATATTTTCTATCATTCAGGCAACAAATAATCCTTGCTCAACCATGACAGAGTCACAACTGGCTTATCTGAAAATCTTGGTGTTGAACACAAGCCAGTCAAAATCTCTAATAATGAAAACAATTATTTATAAGATTTTTACTGGTAAAATATCGTGGGTCCAAAATAATATGAAACCTTGGGGAAACAAAAAGAACCTTGTAGTTATTTGTGTTGCCTCCTAAAATAAAGTTAATTTCCATTATATAAGCACACAGAAACTACTTAAATTTAAAATTAAAATGATTCTTTCATTTAAGGCTAAAATTTTAAATTTAACTTTAGTTCCAAGAATTGAATTGATTTATCTGACAATAATGCATGTTTTCCTTCTGGATAAAGTAGATCTACCAAAAATAGCTGTCAAACTGTTGTCAATAGTGTAGGCACAGGCAATGGATCAGACTTCTTGAAAAATATTTTATTGTTCTCTTTATGCTCACATGTATTGCTACAGTCTCTACCAAAGCTCTTGCTCTCTTCTAACTTGAGGCATTTATTTTACTATGATGTTTTTCTTTCCCCCCCAAAAAAATATGTCATATAGCCTAAAATGTCCTTTTATTATAATTTGTCCTAATAATATAGAGTTCTAGGGAAAAAAATCAACATCTGCAAACACAGTGATTAAACCAAAGAAGTTAAGAAAAATCATGTATTTTACTAATGCAGAAAAATCAATTGCCAAAACCATCATTCCTAAACAATAAATAAAATAAAACAAATTGCTTTTTCAAACAGATATTGAAGCCAGGAAACAATTCATGCTTAGAACTAAAATATTAGTCGCAGCACTGTGACCTCTCACCTTAAGTGATAAAATACACAGGTCAGAATTGACAATACATACTCATGGCTGATCATGGCTGCTAGTTATTGATCGAAGGAGAGAAAAAAAAAGTACTTTGTGAAAAAAACATTGCTCTGAATTACAAACATCCATTCTCGTGAGGCTCAGCAACTCTGTGTTTTTCCCTCTGGAGCTAGAAGCAAGAAGTGAGTTCAGCCAGTATTTAATATCAAGTGAATGTGGTGTTTAATCAATAGTCTTCTGCTTTGTTCCTCGATGTGGAAAGCAGTGTCTATTCATTCAGCAAAGGTTAATGCCAAGGGTCAAGTGATTTCACACTCTCTGTAGGATCCACAACATTGCAGTAGTTCAGATGCCTTAGACAATGATGACTCAGTTGGACTGATTTATTGCCACTCAAAAGCCCTGCTTAATACTAAAGTGCTCTCTTATGATAATATCTCAGAAAATAGCACTGATAAAAGAGGAGGCAATAATTACCTACATTTTGAGGTAATGTCTTCATTTCTAACATCCTATAAAGATGTAAGGTTCATTTTAAATGATCTGCTTCTAGTATTAGCGAGCCATTTAAACAGGATCTTGGCAGCATCTTCTCTTAAGAAAGGCATTGCAGAAAAAATTCAGTAACTCTATGATACAAATATAAATTATAAATAATAAATGACTTGAAAAATGTTTTAGATAATCCTCCTTTAATATTTACTGATTATAATATTTTTCATTTCATTCAAGTATAAGGAAAAAAATTTGCAAATAGGAGGAAAAGTATGACTTAATTCAGTCAACTTTATTAAACAAGAAAGACACCATTTGCAATTTGATTTCTTCTTTTTTTTTTTTTAACCAATTCCAGCATAAGACAGGCAGGCTAAACAGACATGCCTATATATTCCTTTTGAATGTGGCTCACTTAAAGCAGCATTAATTGAGGTCATTGTTTTAAACCAGAACACATTTGATGATGTCAGGAGTCCAATCTTTAACATGTTAGCATCCATGATTATTATTCCACAATGCCTCATTCCAGATGTGTTTATATAATGAAAGAAGTTCAGATGTCACCAGGAAAACAATGTGAGAAGAATTAATTGGAAAGCTTATCATAGGAAAGTCATTTAGAATCCAGCTTACACTAATATATTTGTGGGTGATGAATATACCAATCAATTAGTAAAATAAAGAAAATTCTGTAAACTTATCTAAAGATATCCTATAATTATTAGTGGAAAGATATTTGAAGTAATTTATTGTGTTCCATTCTAGCTGATTAGCATGTAAAGCACCCTAATATGAATTTTCTGCCTTCCACTCCCTCTTTTCACAGGAGACATATTATTCAGAATTCTCAATTCAAAATATTTAAATCAATAATGAATTCAGAAGTCCCACTTCAAACTATTTTAGACAATTATAAGATTTAATAAAACGAGTTAAAAATAAACTATTCTAATAAAATAAAAAATAAATTATTCTATATTTGTATAATTCCAGAAGACTTACTTTTAATAACAGCATTTGCCTTAAAAACAAACAAAATGGGTAACAATCAGTAATTGTGATATGAACAACAATTTCATTGCGCAGCAATAACCTGTGTGATGCCCAAAGGCCTGAATTTACCTTTTAACCAAAATTATCTTAAAAGGAGAATGATTGACTCTTCTACAATTCTTTCCCAATGGGAATGATTTTGTAAGCCAAATATTTTATGACCTATAGTAGAAAAATAAGGAAAGACAATAACAAGGCTTTTGAAAATAAGACAACTAAATAAACTAAGTAAACTAAATAAACTAAATGCATTGTTTTTTTCTTAGCAAAAATAGCATTAGTAACCTGAACACCTTAAACAAGAATGTAAGTCGACAAGATTGCATGTTTTAAAAATCATTCAAATGTGTTTTTTCACAATAACTTTCCCATGCTTTGTCCTTCAGGCTTAATAATTTACTAGAAATACAGTTCAATTCATTTGGACATGGGTAAAACAATTAGTCAGAAAAGAAAATATATGCATTCCTAATTTTGCATTGAAAATACTACTAAATAAATTACAAATAATATGATCAATTTGAATGACTAACAAAATGTGTTTATATTTTGACTTTTGCCATTGTATTTAACATAAAACAATAGCCAGAATAAAATGTGCTAGATTATTTTGCCTATAGTCATAATAAGTATACAATATAAATAACTGTTCATGTTTCAGTATGACTAAGAAAAAGCATTTTCAAATGTGGATTTTTTAATTTCTCTAGTAATTATTTCCTCAAATTCTGCTAAAGTATAAAAAAGAGTAATACGTGTGGCCATTGCCTTTTCTTTTATGTGTCTAAATATTAAAAGAAGAAATGTATGAATTTGTTAATGCAGCTCTTGTCTTCAAAATTTAGACTTTTAGACCTTTTAAACAAAAGGAATGTTGCTTTTCAGCCTTGCACACTCATCAGTTGTAATTCAAAGCCCTTTAATGCTGATTTCAGTGCCTTATATAGAAATTCTCTCAAGTACTATACTTCTCTCAATAAAAGCATCACTTGGTCTGGAGAGCACATGGGCTGATAATTTTTGTAATTGTGGAAAATGTCTATAGCAAACTCCTTTCAATATATTAATTTTGAAGTATCTAAATTTGAAAAAAGAAAATAATAAAATGTTAATGAAGAAAATTAAAAATAATTTAAAAAAAAAATAAAAAAGGGGGAAAACATCATTCCCTTCATATTTTCAAAACCATTAGTCAAGGTTTATGTGAAAACTTTATTAAAAGGTTCAAACAACTACTGTAATAAAATTGCTAGATAGTCTGTTAAAATAAAGTTTTTATAATAAAGTTCACTAACAAGTCACAAAGTTATAATAAAGTATATTTCTTTTTACCAATAAAAAAACAACACATTCATTTTACAAAATTAAGAAAATTTAGTACATCATGGTGACAATAGTAAACAATACTGTATTAAATATTTAAAAGTTGGTAAGAGAATAGATCTTAAAAGTTCTCACCACAAAAAAGAAATAGTAATTATCTGAGGTGATAAAAGTATTAACATTCATGTGGTAACCATTGAGCAATATATGTATATTGGATCATTAACACTGTACACCTTCAATTTACACAATTGTATATGTCTATTATATCTCAATAAAGCTGGAGAAATATTTTTAAATTCTGAAAAAAGAAAATTCAAATAATCGAAAATTAAAGTAAAAAGATCTTTAATCATATCTCCTATTTATCTATGCATCCAATCTTTTGTATTTGTCCGTATTTTATTTTTCAAAAAAAAACTAGCATATAATGTGTTCAGAATGGGATCAGAGTGGCACATACTATTTTTAACAATTTTCCACTTATAAGTATACTGTGAATATCTTTTCATATCCTTATATATTCTATAACATATTAATAATAGCAAAATTCACTTTATCTAATACAGTAATTTAGTTAGGCATTTTCCCTTCTCTTCAGCATTAAAATTGTTTCCCTTTCATTACTATTACATGTGAGGCTGTGATAAACATTTTTAATAAAATTTATTTAGAAAAAAATATTCTAGAAAAAGAATCAAAAGCTCAAAGGATACCAAAAGTGAAACTTCAGACAGAGTAGAGTAATATTCTCTTAAAATATGAAAATTTCATTGTAAACTTTATAAAGCCACCATTTTAACCACATAATTTCCTGGTTACTGTATTATACTCCCATAGTAGGCTTTATATTTTCTAATACTTTTCTTAATAGCCAATAACTAATACATTTTCACTCACTGTTTTGTGTAAAAAGTTATTTTTAATGGGCCATACTGGAAATAAACTTCCTCAATGACAGAAGAATTTATGAGAACTTTGTCACCTTTTAGAGGTTGAATAAAATATAATAAATATATACCCTTTTAAAATGTTCTAGATTTTAAGTTTTAAGCCATTTTAAAAACAAAATTTGACTCCATTGCTGAGATCATATATTATTCAGTAGTACAATGTATAGTAATAAATTGAATACATTCCATACCACAAGTTTTAGATGTATTAAATTCAGCTTAGTTAGGAAATTCAACATGAACACTCATTATTTCCAAATGCCAACATAAAGCAAACCCCAATTAAAGGAGGTTTTTTGAGTGTGTGTTGTCCAGTATGGAATTAAATAAAAATGGCTAAGTCTTTATATATGTCCCTTTGTTTGTTCATCAACATCCATTAACTTAAAATTCACTTTAAATATTTTTATTATTTACTTTATACATGCAGATAAAGTTGTCCTTTATTCCAGAGACATTTTAAAAAATTAAAACTCAAATATTCTCACATTAAACCATTAGTAGTTAACTATTATTATTATACATTTTCAACATTTTTATAGGTGACAAGTCTACAAATAATTATATTAAAATGGTTATTTTTAAAATCATTGAAAAAACCAAGAGGACAGTTGTTTCTAGATCATATTACTACTAGTGAAAATTTTAATTTAGAATTGTTGTGAACATCAGTAAATACTATAAGCCAAAGATTAGAGTTGAGAGAATTCACTGTGAGGTAACTTTTATTTATATCCCAACATAATGTTGTTCATGAGTTTTATGTTCTTGTTTTTCGATTAATAATTATCCAAATTACCTCAGTATATTGGAAAACACTACTAAAAAAAAAAACAAATTATTATGTTTTTCTTGGCCTGGTACCACAAATTAGTCCTGCCATTCACAGAAATAGGTAGATCACAGGTAACACTTTTTGGTTAAATAAAAACAAAAAATTATCAGAACATAATTTAAATTTTAGGACATAGGCTACTATATTTATATATACCCTAAATATTATGATAAATTAAAATATTCCACCAAATTTTATTATATGGAGCTAAAATATTCTTTAACATATTATCTCAAATTTTTTCTTTTATCTTAGCTTAGTTTCCAAGTACTGCATTCAAAAAGAAAACTTGTATTTATAATGATTGTATAGATTAGGACAGGCAAGATTATGTAGCAGAAACAAACAATACTCTAATATTAGTAGCTTAATATAACAAAAATATTTTCTAGCTCACACGACCTGGTCAACAGGTAGTGGACAGGAAGTTCTATTTATTATGGAGACTCAGGGGCCCAGGCTTTTGAAGGTCATATCAACACAGGTCTCTATGATCACATGTTCAGAGGGGAGAAAATGTGACAAATCACCTACTTCTCACAACTCATTATCAAAGCTATACTGTATATGCCTAACTATGAGGAGGCAGTGAAGAACTAGAAATATCGGGTGATAGGCTCTAATTTTGCCACAAAAATTTAACAAGCTCAATAAGGGATGAAAATACATTTCATTGGATAAATAATGTCACTGAAAAAGAAATGAATACCAAATAAAGAAAAATGGTTTTAAACACACACACACCTCAATATATTTTTGCATTCCTGGCATAAAATAGGATCCTCTTAAAGTTTGATAGTTAAAGACTGTGTAAATAGGGAGAATCCAAGATGGCGGCACAGCTAAACGCCTACACTGCTGCCTCGCACAACAATTTCAAAACTACAACTCAAAGACAGAACGGACATCATCCATAACCACAGGAAAGCTGGCTGAGTGGAAATTCTACAACTAGAAGGAAAGAGAGGGGCTCACAGAGACCCAGAGGAGGTGCAAAAAGCTGAGATATGGAGACGCGCGCGCACTGAGAGAGCGGGTGCCCGAGTACCTGGCTGGCTTTCTCTGGCGGGAGGGAAACAGAGACTCCCAATGGCATTGAGCTCCTTATCCTACGACACTAAACCCCAGATCCAGCAGAAACTCATACGGGGGGAATTTGGACTGTGAAAAAGGAGAAGTGCATGGAAATTTAGGGGAGTCACAGAAGATAGGAGGTTTGGTCGCGCACGTGCATGGCTCTGCGCAGAGGACAGATTGCTGATTGTGCCCCTGGCTTTCGAGACTGGACGGGAGACAGACCCTCTGAACTGTGCCACTTCTGAGTCGGGCGAAACACTGGAGACCTAGACTCCTGTGGACCTGGCGGGCAGGGGTGCTGGAAAGGCAGCGGTCTAGAGGCACTGCGGGCATGCGCGCACACAAGGACATCTCCAGCAATTACCCAGTCATGTGAGACTCAGGGGCCGTGGAGGGCGGGGCCGACTGGAAGGCAAGGCGGTCCCTTAAGCCCTGAGACTCCACCCATCCCAAGCTCAACAGAGGCTTCTGTGGTTTTACAAGAAAAATGTTTCCCCAACATAGTGAAAATGCCAAGACAAGGGAAGGGATCACAAACAAAAGCAATGGAGGAAAAAAAACGACTGAATATAGAGTTCAAAACCACGCTTATAAGGTTTTGCAAGAATATGCTAGAAAAGATGAATAAGTTTATCAAGTCCCAAGAAGAGATGCAAAAGCACCAACTAGAGATGCTAGAGATGATGCATAAATTTTGCGAGTCCCAAGAGGAGATGAAAAAGGACCAACTAGAGACACTGACTGAAATAAAAAATATTATACAGAGTCCTAACAGCAGACTAGAGAAAGGCAAGAATCAAGTCAAAAATTTGAAATATAAAGAAACAGAAAACACTCGACTGGAAAAGCAAGAAGAGAA
>PVJN01037803.1:0-20700 GCA_004026805.1 Lasiurus borealis | reverse complement strand
CCCTTTAACTGCACTTGCAGGGCCTGGCAAAGCACACTCAACCATTCACGGGCCAAACCGGAGTCTTCTGGATCCTGCAGGGAAGGTGAGAACTGCCTCCACCTCCTCCACACCTACTTCGCTTCAGCCACTGTCAATTCTAATCAGGAACAAAACCCAAAAGAAACCAGAGAAACTAGTTGCCCAGGCTGGAGGAAGAAAGGGGGAGGGGGGAGGAAGAGAGAGAGAGGAAGGTTATCCCCTATAGTTAAGAAGAACTTGCTTCAGGGGGAAAGGGGTAGAGACTCTCACTCAGGCCAGACCATTATCTGTTCCTATTGGTTTCACTCAACTAGATCAAGGACCGTAAGAAAAGTGGCTTGAGTTCCACACTTGGCCCTCTCCTTCCTCACGAACTTTTCTTCCAAGGACTTCTTTGCCAAACCAGGTACTTCTTTATATATATAATTGATTTTTTACAGAGAGGAAGGGAGAGGGAGAGAGAGTCAGAAACATTGATAAGAGAGAAACATCTATTAGCTGCCTCCTGCACGCCCCCGACTGGGGATGTGCCCGCAACCAAGGCACATACCCCCAATTGGAATCGAACCTGGGATCCTTCAGTGAGCAGGTCAACGCTCTATCCACTGAGCCAAACCGGTTAGGGCAAAAACCAGGTACTTCTCGACAGCATAGATGAATACCTGAACTGCTGTCTCACACAACAATTTCAAAACTACAGCTAAAAGACAGAGCAGACATCATCCAGAATCATAGGAAAGCTGGCTGAGTGGAAATTCTACAACTAGAAGGAAAGAGAGGGGCTCACGGAGACTCAGAGGAGCTGCAAAAAGCTGAGGTACGGGGACGCACGCGTGGAGAGCGGGTGGCGGAGTGCCTGGCTGGCTTCCTCTGGCGGGAGGGAGAAGTAGACTCCTGACTGCACTGACCCCCAGTTCCAGGCAAGACTCTTATGGGGGAGTCTGGACTGTTGTGAAAAGGGAGGAGTGCATGGAAATTTAGGGGAACCACAAAAGAGGTCTGGGGGCGCGCACACCACTGCGCGCAGAGAGGACGAACTGCTGATTGTGCCATTGGCTTAATCTAGTGGGCGGGAGACAGAGCCTCTAATTGCACTGAACTCCACTTCTGACTGCACTGAACCCCAGTTTCAGGCAAGACCCTGGGAACCCAGACTCATATGGGTCCTGGAGCACAAGGGAAGCGGAAAAGCAGAGGTCTAGAGGCACGGGCACGCTTGCGCACAGAGAGGGCTGCAGCAATTACTGAGAGACAATTGAGACCCAGGGGCCACTTAGGGTGGGGCTGATGGGAAGCCAAGGCTGTCTGCTCAGCCTTGAGACTCAACTCCATACAAGCTCAGCAGAGAGGTTTTTGCAGTTTTGCAAGCCTTGTATCATAAGGCTGACTCCAGCAAAGAAGTTCTCTGGGAATAGCGAAAATGCAGAGACAAAGGAACAGATCATAAACGAAAGAAATGGAGGAAAACAAATGACTGTTTATAGAGTTCAAAACCATGGTTATAAGGTTTTTTCAAGAATTTCCTAGAAAAGATGGATAAATTTAGCGAGACCTAAGAGGAGATGAAAAAGGACCAACTAGAAACTAAACATACATTGACTGATATAAAAAATATTATACAGAGACCTAACAGCAGACTAGAGGAAGGCAAGAATCAAGTCAAAGATTTGAAATACAAAGAAGCAGAAAATACTCAACTGGCAAAGAAAAAAGAAAAAATAATCCAAAAGTGTGAAGATAATGTAAGGAGCCTTTGGGACTTCAAGCATACCAACATCAGAACTGTGGGGGTGCCAGAAGAAGAGAAAGAAGATATTGAAAACCTATTTGAAGAAATAATGACAGAAAACTTCCCACACCCGGTGAAAGAAATACACTTACAAGTCCAGAAAGCACACAGAACCTCAAATAAAAGGAATCCAAAGAGGACCACACCAAGACACATCATAATTAAAATGCCAAGAGCAAAAGACAAAGAGAGAATATTAAAAGCAGCAAGAGAAAAACAGTTTATTACCTACAAGGGAGCACCCATATGACTGTCAGCTGATTTTCAACAGAAAAGATATTCTGTCTATGCATGCACAAACAGATACAGATATGTTCATTTCCCTCTCTTTTTTTCACATTTGGTAACAGACACTGTTCTATATTTAAAAAAAAAAAAAATATATATATATATATATATATATATATATATATATATATATTTTTTTTTTTTTTTTTTAGGGAGAGGAGGAAAGGAGTATCAATCGGTTGCACCTGACCAGGGATTGAATCCACAACCTAGGAATGTAACCTGACCAGGAATCGAACCAGCAACCTGTGGTTCATGGGATTACACTTATCCAACTGAGCCACATCAGCCAGGATGCTTTATATTTTTCACTTAACAATATATCTTATAGATTACTCCACGTCAGTACTTAAAGAACCGTCCCATTTTTTATGGCTGCATGGTATTCCTTTATGAAGATTACAAAAATTTATATAACTAATGTTCAGGGTTCCTTCAAGTGCCATCCAATAACAGATGATAAACATTTTTGTATAATAAGCATAAAAGCCTCTTTCCTCCCTCATCAAAGTGTGCATAAGTTCAAAGACCAAACTTAGAGCAAGAAAAAGATTAAGAGTCAGTTTACCTTTGATGAGAAATTATTTCCCTAACCTCTTTGTTCATGAAAAGGCAGAGCTATGGACACGATAGACATATGTAGTCACCTGATATGCATAACAAAGATCATAGCCACATGCTACACAGAGGCTAACCATGCCAAACACATTCTGATTAATAACAAAAGGTCAGTTTTCACCCAGATCAATGTAAAAAAAATCTTTAAAAAGTCACATTCCCAACAATTCGATGACTCATAAGCAAGTCTAAATTTCAAGTATTTGAAATTAGTCCATTGGGGGGGAAAATGTGAAAAGACATAAAGTTTAAATGCTGTTCCCTTTTTGGAAAAAGCCAGCTGCCTTCTCTGTGTCACAAAGACAAAAATAGAGAGGACCAGGGCAAAAAGACAGGGACTTTGCCTGTCATATGAGGGCAGATTGCACCATGTACCTTCTGCCGCTCAAGGGACAAATGAACTTAGGACCATCTTCTGGAACCTATCAGCTTTCGCTGGGGGCTTCTCTCCCCTCAGCTGAGGCCAGCCCAAAACTGGGCATGAACCACTGGGCAAAAAAACAGCTGAAAGGGTGCCTGAGTGTTGGAGGAGCCCCACCTGCAGGGCCCAGAGCCTTCCACAAATCAGAGGCTGCTTTCGACCCAAGTCTCATGCAATCCTCCCATTTATTAAGAAAATGCCTCACCATGTTCCATGTGGGAGGCCACATAAAGACTTTGAACTTTAACATGGTGAAGTAACAAAGGAGCCAGTGTTGGCAGTAGTCTTACTCTCTGTATATGCCCGACTGCCAGGCCGGTCAAGCAAAGGCCAATGGGAATGAAGGCTACTGAGGTGTGTCCCCAATGACAACAAGCTCAGGTCACTGGTTCCGACCGCAAATAGTTCAAATTCCATGAGTGACAATCACTTGTCAATTAATTGTTGGAATGGAAGCCCATACCATCCTGGCCCAAGGGTCATCTTTTAGAATCCTCTACCCAATGGCTTGGCTTGCAAAGTCCTCTCCAGCCTCTTGGCTTGTCACCATGTCTCTCAGCACAGAATGGATCAGGAGGGCAGGACAAATGATCTCTTAACCAGTGACTCACCAGGAAGTCTGTTCATGTTGACACCTTGAGCTGAGAGTCCTATTCCCATGTACCTTCAAAAAAGCACACACACAAAAGTTTGGTTAACAAATGATTATGCCATTCCCTTCTCAAATATTTCTTGGTAAAAGAAAGAAAGAAAGAAAAACAGGAAAAGCAATGAATGTAGAGACTCTTTTAACATACTAGTGGTTCTTGGAGAACCTTTACATTTCGATTTTCCAATGGAAACCATCTCAATGTCTTAAGCAGCTGAAGAATCAGGAGGTAGTACCTGTAACCAGGAACCAGTGCCTTCAGATTTCAAAGGGAAGTTTCCTGAAATCATTGCTTCCATTCCCACTGTTTCTGGCTCCAGCTGAGATGGCAGAATCTATTCCCAAGAAGTGCTTACTAGTAAAGCAAGTGGCTCAATCTAGTGAAGCGTGTGGCAGAGCAATGCAAGATCAGTCCCACAGGGACAAACGACCAGGACATGGGAAAAGATCCAGCCAGGCAGGGTCTCTACAGGATCTTCAAGACCCTCATACAGAGCTTCTTCTCTGGGCTTCTTCTCATACCCTCTCACCCCATAATCACTACTGGCCTCCCCAAACATCCGAAAATAGGGGACAGTAGTGTGTGAGGCCCCTGATACCCACTTTCTCACTCCTCTCATCCTAGGTACCTAAACAACTAAGCCACCCACAGCAAAGTAGGGCCCAAGCTGCGTAATTCTGCCAAAGATATCTCAGTGACACTCAGGAGAGTGCAGGCCAAAAAAGGAAACTAACAGATTTTTAAAATCTAAATATTTGTAGTGCACAAAGAAATGGTAAAAATAAAGAGAAATAAGTCATCCCCTTCTAAGAATAGAATACAAAATTAACACAAAAAAAAATAGTTGTGTTCCTATACACTAACACTGAAGATAGTTAAGAAAGTTAACTATAAAGAAAGTTAGGAAAGTTAAGAAAATTATAAAGAAAGTTAAGAAAATTATTAACTATAAAGAAAGTTAAGAAAATTATTTCAGCCCTGGCCAGCGTGTCTCAGTTGTTGGACATCATCCCATGCACCAAAGGGCTGCTGGTGTGATTCCCAGTCAGGTGCATGCCCAGTGTGAGCTCAATCCACAGTGGGGGGTATGCAGGAGGCAGCTGATTAATGTTCTGCTCTCACTCCAAACCCAAACATCCAAGCACAAGAGATGGAGCCTAAGTTTACAGGCTCCAACCCTATGTCTTATGCCACAGTGGACAGAACAGATGCAATGTCCGCCACCCACCTCAGGATGCAGGGGCTATAGGAAGAAGCCCCAGCCATCAGAGAAAAAGCACAGTCACAGAAGTAGTGGGCACATAACAGACATTCAACCAATCCCTGAGGTTTGTCCATTTGCGGGCTGGTGAAAAACCTTATCAGCAAAGTCACAGGCTCTCTCTCAGCCACATCTCAACGAGAACCTCAGTTTCTAGCTAGTATGAGGACAGAGCTATGGGACAGATAAGTGAGCCCTGAACTCAGCTATAACACCCGTAGTACTTTTCTCCCCTCTTGCTGCCACTTGACTTTAGAGCTGTGAGATTAAATGACTTACAACCACAAAACAAGTGACACGCAGGTAGAGGGAAATTCAAGAAAAATCTAAGCAGACCTGAAGTTTCCTCTCAATCAACAATGGGTATGTGTATTGCTTTGCTAAGTTTTGGACCAGTGTGGTCCCAGCTCTCCAACAGGCGGCCAGGAATGAAGCAAAACAAGGAAAGAGCAACAATCCAAACGAAGAATGTTCTCCTGGACATATACAGTAGTACCTCTACATCTAAGGAGCAGAAAGAATGATGTTAGGAAGTCACCCTGACACTATTGCTCCTCTGTTCATCTCTGACGGCACTTGAAAATACATGGGTTGTTGGGAGCTGTTGGGTCCTTGCTAACGTTGAATAATTCAGTAAAAATAAGTGTGACAGAGACCCTTGCCATCATTCACACATTCCACGAAGATTCTCTGTGCCCAGTATGCCGCTGGGAACACAAGGATCAGTCCCTGCTCTCCACTGGTTTCCAGTGTCAAGTCAGGGGCAGGCCAGAGAATCAGGGCATACTAACCTGGGGATTCCCAGAGGAAGTGAAGGCTGAGCCAAAACCTGGTAAAGGAGCTGAGAGGAAAAAGAGGAGTGTATTCTACCCAGAGGCAGCAGAATGTGCTAAGACACGGAGGCAAGAAAGCAGTCCCATGGTCAAGGAACTGAAAGAAGTTCAGTGTAGCTGGGTCCCAGCCTGGACAGACCTAAAAAAAGCCAAAGCTGAAGCATGAAACAGAGGAAACTGAAGCTAGCCATTCTGCATGATAGCTTACGGAGTTTGGGTTTCATGGAGGTCAAAGAGAAGCTAAAGTGGTTCAGAAAGGATAGAGCCGATCGAATAGCTGATATTCCCAAAGGAAAAGGGATCGAAGAGGCAAAACTGGAGGCTTCCAAAACCATCCACTGGAAGATGACAGGGCTGGACAGACCAGGAGCAGTGGGGATGGAGAGACATGGAAAGGGCCAAGTACTCTTGAGAACAGGTGAACTTACTGGGTGGGAGCAAAGCTGTCCAGGACACTACCCCACACAACCAGCCACCAAAGAAAGGGCAATTCTCTGAGACCTACAGAGAAAAGTGCAGTCTGGAGCCCGAGTGCTTAGCCTGTCAGTTGGTAAATAGCGGCCTTTCTCCAGCTCCGCTCTAGCCCTGACATTGACACTATGCACAAGCATCTGAACAGGAAACACATCTGCATCACAGCAAATATATCACACAGACCCGGATTCAAATCTAACCTCTACCTCTGAGTTCACCAAGGGCACATCACATGGTCCAGAGAGCCCTCAGTGCGGCCACTGAACAGGATCAGACAAAGGAACACCTGAGCACAGAGCTGGAGGGGCTGCTGGTGGATGACTGTCCATTAGTGCATGCACTGGAGGCTCTTCTAGCATCAGAATCTAATAAAGGAAAGCCAGTCTCGAGGACCTGGATCTTGGAACACCTAAAAACAAATGCCTGGCCCTAGCTGGTCTGGCTCAGTGGATAGAATGTCAACCCGTGGACTGAAGGGTCCCAGGTTCGATTACGGTCAAGGGAACATACCTGGGTTGCAGGCTCAATCCCCAGTAGGGGGTGTACAGGAGGCAGCTGATCAATGATTCTCTCTAATCACTGATGTTTCTATCTCTCTCCCTCTCCCTTCCGCTCTAAAATCAATAAAAATACTTTTTTTAAAAGAGACTTGCTATCTTTAAAAAGCTTATTTACTTGGGATTGCTGAGCTGAAAGGTGGTGCCAAGAACCACTAACCTAACATACAGGCTGCCTCGGACGCCTGGGAGTGAGGCAACAAGGGCACTCACCTCCAAGCAGGTGACTGGAATAGACAAAGCTAACCTTCCCTGCACTTCACGTCTCCACCAGGGCTCTCTTCTCATCTTTGTGCTTTCTTTCTTTATGTTTTACTTTAGAGAGAGGAAAGGGAGAAGAAGAGGAGGGGAAGAGAGGAAGAGAGAGAGGGAAGCATCGATATGCTGTTCCACTTATTTATACACTCGTTGGTTGATTCTTGTATACAACCTTGGCTTATCGGGACGATACCCTAACCAGCTGAGATACCCAGCAGGGCAGGGCTCTCTTTCCAAGCAGCAAGACGTATATGAAGAGCGTAGGGAGAAAATTATTTACCCCCTCACAAAATGCAGCAATATAGAGAAGAAACACCACTTGTCAGAGAGCTGAGGCAGCCAGTAAGTGTAGAGAGACAACAGATGAGCTCTTCGTGGCAGCGAGGCCATGAGTCGGCTCTACCTTCTCAATTTCGACCCCTCACTGCCAAAACCACAACACACGCTAGAGGTAGAAGAGAGACTCTGCCTCTTTGTTGGGCTCCAGAGAGAAGACGGCAGCAAGCGGGTGCTGCTCAGGCCGAGCTGGTTTCAGATCCGCCACAGAGCAGTGGAGGAGCAGCAGCAGTGGCAGGAAAGGCCCTTGGCTGACCAAACAGCCAGGCCCACCTGAGGCTCTCACCATGCACCGCAGCCAGCGGGGTGAACTGGGGCTCTGGAGAAGAGCCTGCCTGGTGGCTTCTAGGCCCCCACTCCCCGCCACCCCCTCTGCTGACTCTCCCACAAAAGCAACTGACTGCTAAACCACTGCAGTCATGTGGAGAAATGTGAGCACACTTGTCAGCTTGGATTCTTCTTTTTTTTTCCTCTTTGGTTTTACAGATTTTCTACAATTAAAACCAATTACTTTGTTAGTCATAGAAAAATCATTTCAAAAGTCAGCTGATGGCTGCATGCTGAGGTTGTGGCTCTCACCCATTTCAGAGCCAAAGGGCGACACTGGGGCACCTGGCCTTCACGGTCAGCTCCTCAGTACACCCAGTTCCCTGATCTTGGATAAGAGGGCAGAAGAGTGAGCCGCAGGAAATGGTCAAAACCCCTGCTCCGGGCAGGAGCTGGCGCTGCAGTTCACGTGGCATCTGGAGCATCCCACCCAGGGATCCTGCTGCAATGACACAGGATTAACATAGCTCCGACTGACCAGAGTTTCTTTCACAACCCAAACGGGCCTAGTGATGGGCAGAGGACAGGATCTTAGAAACTGGACCTCTGGACTCCACACCCTCCAGATACACAGAACAAGGCACAGGGAGAAGAGACCACCTTCTCTGCTGTAATTCCCCATCCAGTCCTGACATTCCCTTCCTGCCCCCTGAAGATAAGCATCTGAAAAGTTTTAAAATATATTTTATTGATTTTTTACAGAGAGGAAGGGAGAGAGAGATAGAAAGTCAGAAACATGGATGAGAGAGAGACATCGATCAGCCACCTCCTGCACGGCCCACAGTGATGTGCCTGCAAGCAAGGTACATGCCCACAACCGGAATCGAACCTGGGACCTTTCAGTCCGCAAGCCGACACTCTATCCACTGAACCAAACCGGTCTCGGCCTGAAAAGTTTTAAAGTGACAGCAGGGGTCTGGAGACACCCCAGATGCTGAAGCCTGGCCTTAGACACTCCAGCCTAATTCAGTATTGTAGATCTTGGATTTCACTCCATATCTCAGGTTCCTTATCAGAAGAAAGATTGGAATAATTGGCTCCTAAGCGCCTTCTCAGCTCTGAACTAGAGACTTCAATTCTTGGCAGAATGTCTGTGTACTCTTGCAAATGTGCTATATCCAAGTGCCAGTCAAGATAGGGTAGACCTACAACAGCAATCAACGCCATCAAGAAGACATTAAAAGAAAAGAGGTGGCCCAGCTGGTGTTGCTCAGTGGTTGAGTGTCAACTTATGAACCAGGATGTCATGATTCGATTCCCAGTCAGGGCACATGCCTGGGTTGTGGGGGGGCACAGGAGGCAGCCACTCAATGGTTCACATCATTGATGTTTCTATCTTTCTCTCCCTCTCCCTTCCTCTCTGAAATCAATAAAAATATATTAAAAAAAAAAGAAAATAGAAGAGGTGCACTCTCCCTCCTGGGTGCACACCTGTGCCCCCTCCCTCCCAGGCAATTTAACTTTTTCTTTCTCCTAAGCTCCAAGGGCCCTTTTCCATGTAACTTATTTCCTGAGCATATGCAGCCCAGCTGGCTCACTTCTACTACCTCTGTAACTTTCTAAATAAATTCTCCTTTATAATTTAAAAAGAAAGAAAATATAGGCCATGGTGTGTAGCTCAGTTGGTTTGATTATTGTCCCAAGGTTGCACATTGGATTTCCTAATCAGGGAGATAAAAAAAAGGCACATAAAAGAAGCAACCAATAAAAACATAAATAAGATCAATCAAAGGACTTGTATGCATGCATATAAGCACACCAATGGATAAAAAACACTGGGGGTAGGGGGAAGATAAGGGCATTCGACAGGGGGTAGGGGAGGCTGGAGGAAGGTCAATGGGGGGGGGAGATATATGTACTAATATATGTAATACTTTAAACAATAAAAAAAATTATCTTAAAAAAATAAAATAGATTTTTGTTTAAAAAAAAACAAAACACCATAAATAAGTAGAACAACAAATTGATGTTTCTCTCCCCCCACCTCATCCCCTGCTTCCTCTCTCTCTAAAATAAAATAAAAAAATTTTAAACACCTGTACTCAGCTTTCTTACAAAAAGAAAGAAAAAAAGCTCTAGCCAGTTTGGCTCAGTGGATAGAGCATTGTCCTGCAGACTGAAGGGTCCCGGGTTCTATTCTGGTCAAGGGCACATGCCCAGGTTGCAGGCTCAATCCCCAGTAAGGGTTGCTCAGGAGGCAGCCAATCAATGATTCTCTCTCATCACTGATGTTTCTATCTCTCTCTCCCTCTCCCTTCTTCTCTGAAATCAACAAAAATATATTTTAAAAAAAGGAAATTGCAGAACAGTATGCCTTAAGATTAAAGATACAAGAATCCTCAATAAAACAGTAGCAAACAAAATCCAACAATATATTCAAAGGATTACACACCATGACCAAGTGGGATTTATCCCAGGAAAGCAAGGGTAGTTGATAATAAACCACATTAATAGAGCAAGCAAAATAAATTCACGTGATCATCTCAATGGACACAGAAAAAGCACTTGACAAAATCCTATTACATCCCTTCCTGATTAAAATACTCAGAAAACTATGACTAAAAGGGAACTTCCTCAACATGACAAAGGACATTTATGAAAAACCTGCAGCTTATAATCTCAATGGCTAAAAAACTGAAAGCTTTCCCCTAAGATCAGAAACAAGACAAGACGTTTCACCACTGATATTCAACACTGTACTGGAAGTTCTAGCCAGAACAATTGTACAAGAAAAGAAACAAAAGGCATCCAATTGAAAGAATAAGTAAAACGATCTTTATTTGCAGATGACATAATCCTATATATAGAAAATCCCAAGTATAAAGAGAGCCTCCAAAAGCTGACAAACAAACTCAGTAAAGTCACAGGATACAAGATCAACATACAAAAATCAGTCATGCCCATGGTGTGTTCAGTGGTTGAACATTGACTCATGCACCTACCTGGTCAGGGTACTTGCCTGGGTTTCAGGCTCAGTACCCTGCATATCCTCAGGGGGCGTGCAGGAGGCAAACAATTGATACTTCTCTCTCTCTCAAATCAATAAAATCATATTAAGAAAAAAATGTATATATATATATACACACACACATACACACATATATTTCCTCAGGTGAGGATAAAAATTTATATATATATCAAGTATTGTTAAGGATAGAAAGAAACTAGAACCTTCACACATTGCTGGTGAAGATGTAAAATGGTATAGCCAGTATGAGAAAAAAGTGGTTTCTCAAAAAGTTAAAACATAGAAAGATCCAGCAATTCTACTCTTAAGTATAGACCCAAAATAATAGAAAAGAAGGACTTAAATGGATACTTGCATGGCAATGTTCTTCACACCATTATTCACAAGAGCCAAAAGATGACAAAAACCTGTGTCCATCAATAGATGAATGGATGAACAAAATGTGGTGTTAACATCCTATCTAATAAAGAGGGAATATGCTAATTGACCATCACATTCACAAAGATGGCAGCACTCAGTCCCCTCAGCCCTGCTGGGGCAGCAGGCTCATGGCAAGACTAGGCCCACCCCCAGGAGGGTCCGGCCACTCCATGCACCTGCCTCTGGAGTTCCCCAGTCCCCTCAGCCCTCCAGCTGCCCAGGGCCACCCGAGGCTCAGGTAACCAGGGCCAGCCAAGGCTTGCGCTGCCAGCAGTGGCAGCAGTAGAGGTGTGATGGGGGCATCACCTTCCCCTGATCACCGGGTCACCTCCTGCCCCTGAGGGCTCCCGGACTATGAGAGTGGGAAGGCCGGGCTGAGGGACCCCCACTCTAGTGCATGAATTTTCAAGCACCAAACCTCTAGTACTGCCATAAAAAAGAATGAAATTCTGATACAAGACACAATATCAATAAACCCTGAAAACCTTATGCTAAGTGAAATGAAAAGTCAGATATAAAAGGACAAATATTGTTTGATTCCACTTATATGACTTATACAAGCAAATTCAGAGACCGAAAGTAAATAAAAGGTTACCAGGGGCTGTGAAGAGGGGAATGGGGAGTTATTGCTTAATGAGTAGAGTTTGTGTTTGGAGTGATGGAAAACTTTTGGAAATAGATAGTGGTGATGGTTGCACAACATTGTGAATGTAATTAATATCACTGAATGAACCACTTAAAAATGGTTACAGCCGAAACCGGTTTGGCTCAGTGGATAGAGCGTCAGCCTGCGGACTGAAAGGTCCCAGGTTTGATTCTGGTCAAGGGCATATATCTTGGTTGCGGGCACATCTCCACTGTGGGGTGTGCAGGAGGCAGCTGATGAATGTGTCTCTCTCATCGATGTTTCTAACTCTCTATCCCTCTCCCTTCCTGTCTGTAAAAAATCAATAAAATATATATTTTAAATAAATAAATAATAAAAATGGTTACAATAGCATATTTTATGCTATATATAGTTTACCATACATACACACACAAAGAGTCACTAAGAACACTCCTTTGGCTCTGTATGCCAGCATGAACCTCATCTGGCTTACCAGATAAGACAAGTAGGGCTTGGCACAGAGCACAGTGGAAAGCATCAGACTATTTTGGCCTAACGTTGGGACCAGCAAAAAGAAGTCACATGTGGCTCAGTTGGTTAGAGTATTGTCCCATACACTAAAAGGTGGCAAGTTAGATCCCTAGTTGGAGCATGTGTGGAGGCAACTGATTGATGTTTTCTCTCATCTCTCTCCTTTCCTCTCTCTGAAATCAATTAAAAATAAATGAAGTCATCACTACAAGTACACAGCAATTGACAAGAGTGGAAAACACGAGTGAAAAAAGACCTAGCTCCTTTTATTTTCTATCGATTTCTTAGAGGGAAGGTGGATTTTATGGGCTGGCAAGTTCATAGGCACTTTTAATAAATGTTGCATGAGGTATATGAACCAATTACTACGGGATATAATAATTTTTCATTTAAGCTCTATCAACTGGATGTATCCAGGCCCACAGAGCTCTGGTGGTAGTGACAAAGAGGAGATAAGCACCAAGCTCTTCACCCTGAGGGCTGGTGGCTTTGGAGGGTTTCAGGAAAGTACCAGCTCCACTGCCATTCTCTGGTGAAAGTCCAGTCACCAATGCCCCTGCCTGCTGCCCCAGACTCCCAAGGAGCTACTGGAATCTCACCTGATAGCTTCATCTTGACATCTAACACCTTAGCCACAGCTCAGCAAGCTGGCAATCATGTTCCTATCAGAACCTGCCCCAGATAAAGAAATCAACAGCTTCGCAACAGAGATCTCAATGGTTACAAAGTGGTGCCTGAGAGACATTTCAGGAAAAACACCAACCGACATTTAAGTTTGAAATGAGGGCTATTTGGTGCTGGGGGTTTTATTTCATAGTCTGATGGAGCTGATTAAAGCCACAGTCCATGACACTGGCTACTGTGTGCAAGCTGCTCCTCCAGCAGCCACCCCGACCCTAACCCTCTGCCAGAAAGTCACCCAGTAACCCACTAAGCCCAACTCTGGCCTCACATCAGGTCCAGAAAAAAGAAATCCCAAGTGGCTCAGTTGGTCAGAGCATCGTCCCATCCACCAAAGGTAGCAGGCCCACAAAGAGAGGAACGGCATTACAGAGATGAATGAACTCAGCACGAGCTCCATCCAAGGAAAAAGAGGCCTAAAGGCAAAGGGGCTCTGAGTCAGGATATGCTTTCCAGGAAAGAAGGTTCTGAATGTGGGTCCGGAGAACTCATGCATCCATGTCACCAGCACCATCAAAATACCCAGGAGTCCACAGACAGAAAGGAACAGAACAGCCCTCTTAGGTGGCCATAGGCAGGTTACTCACATACCCTGGGTTCTGGTTCCTTCCCTAAAAGGCAGACAAAATAATCTCAAGTACCAATCCTTGACTTTCCAGAGGCTGCCACATTCAAAAGCCAAATATATTGGCCTTAACCAGAGGGTATAGCCAGCTGGCACACCAGCTGACTGTGAAAGGGTTGCCACCAGATCCCATTTCTAGTAAGCTCTGGTCTCTATCTTCTAGCTCTCTGGCTCTGTGTAATTACAGAGCTGGCGCATAGCTGAGTGTGGATATGGTAAATGCTCTTAGCTACTCAGACATTACCCTTAACTCTCTAGTTACAGGTCTTCATCCAGAAATTGGCTTTGAGTTTGCTGATGTGTAACTTAACACCTTTCATTATTTTCAGCAGAGGGTCTTATTCAAGTAACCTAGCCCACCATTACATGGAAATTCTATTCCAATGATTCTGAAAACATCAAATTCTATATATTAAATCATTTTCCACTTAAAATATCTGAAATGGTTTCTGTTTTCTGCACTGGCCTTAAATGATACAACATACATAATAACAATCACCTATATTTGTCTAAACCTCCCTCCCCCCTGTTGTCCATTTTAATGTAACTATGTCAGGTGTTGAAAGATTCTGTGTATTCTTTTATAATTAAAAAAATAATCTATAGATAAAAGTAAAATGCATTTTGGTTAAAAAACAAACAAGCAACTCTCCCTGGCCGTTTTGGATCAGAGTTTAGAGCATCAACCTGCATACCAAAGGGTCATGGGTTCAATTCCTGGTCAAAAACAGGTAGCCCAATTGTAACTTGGATTCTCAGCCCAGTCAGGGTGCAAGGGGGAGGCAACCAATTGAAGTGTCTCTCTTGTTCATGTTTCTTCCTCTCTCCTTCCCCCACTTCCTCCCTTCCACTCTACAAATTAATGGAAAAACTATCCTTGGGCCCAGCCAGCATGGCTCAGTGGTTGAGCATAGACCTATGAACCAGGAGGTCAGGGGACAGGCCCAGGTTTTGGGCTCAGTACCCAGTGTAGGGTGTGCAGAAGATAACCGATAAATGATTCTCTCAACATTGATGTTTCTCCCTCTCTCCCTCTCTCTTTCTCTCTGAAATCAATAAACACTGATTTTTATTTTTTTTAAATATCTCTGGGTGAGGATTAAAAAAATATTTTTAAAACAACTATAACTACTGATAAACTCCTAGCACAAAAGTTAGTAAGAGAGCCCTAACTGGTTTGGCTTAGTGGATAGAGCGTCAGCCTGTGAACTGAAGGGTCCTAAGTTCGGTTCCGGTCAAGGGAATGTACCTTGGTTGCAGGCACATCTCCAGTAGGAAGTATGTGGGAGACAGCTGATCGATGTTTCTCTCCCATCAATGTTTCTAACTTCCTATCCCTCTTCCTTCCTCTCTTTAACAAATCAATAAAATATATTAAAAAAAAAAGTTAGTAAGAGAGCAATCTATAAAATATCCCATGCCATTTCAGACACATCCTATCTAATAAAATTGTAATATGCAAATTAACACCACTCTGTCACAAAGATGGCGGCGCCCAGTCCTCTCAGCCCCACCACAGTACATCAGTCGATGGGGGGGTGGGGGGTGGGGGACGACTGCTGAGAGTGGGCAGCTTGAGCAGCCTGGTGGAATGCTTGCTTTGTCACCACAGCGGCGAGGCAAGAGTTCCACCCCAGCCGCAGATGGGCCTCTGGACCACAGAGAGCCTCTGGGCAGCAGGCACAGAGTGGCCAGGCCCTGCAGAGAGCTACTGGCGCACGGATTTGTGTGCAGGGCTACTAGTTGTTTTATAAACTGGGTTATAACCAGGTTTACTCAACAAACCATACCCTCTGCTTCTCTGCTTTTAGTTCAGCTCCACCTCAACGATGTCCTTTAGAAGACACAAGCTGGGCCACAAGGTGGGCCCTCAGACCATCTGGGCACAACGGCCCTTCTCCTCTCTCCACCTCTTCTCATCTTCCAACTGCCCTCACCCTGAGGAAATCGGTTTTATCTCAATATGAAACTCTAACCAAAAAATAGCAGCTGCCTACTGCACTGTGCAATGAAAAGAAACTTCTGGGGCTCTTGTCTGGACAAGAATGGATGCTGTTTCAGCAACATTTGCCATGAAAGCTGAGCGGCAGTGGATGTATTTGAGCCTCACCTGCCATCCAGAACTTAAACTTCATGGCATCCCAGGCCATCTCTAGGGTCCAGGAGCAGGAGAGGAAGAGAGCCTTTAAGAGCGGTACAAGAGCCTTACCCAGTCCCTCCCCTACTTCCCTACACTGTCCAGAGCATCTTTTTCCAGCCCTTTCATGTCAAATGAACTGGCCTATGTTCCACCACTAAGTCCTCCAGCCTCATTTCTAGCAATAGAGCCATGACCTTACATTTCAATGACAACCAAATACTGAGGATCCTGGAGCTACAATATTTTATGTGAATTTTGGACAGAATTTCTGAAGAGGCATAGGACAGCCTTGCATTTAGATACCATGCTACCCATCTCTTTCCCAGGGATCAGTCCCTCTTTTCCAGCTTGACCCCTGACTACAAAGAACTACTCTGGGGCCCTTGATTCCTTCCCAATGACCCCAGGACAGGGTGGCTCACTGTGCCTGCCATGCAGAGCTACTGAGTCTATCCCCCTATGCTCCAGGTCCCACTTCCCCTCTAACAGAGAATCTCCCTTACGTGATGACCCATCTTAAGAAAAGACCAAACGTTTCAGAAAACATATACACTAAAACAAAATGGAGGCAGGAAGGGGAAGGTACATTATGGAGTGAAGTTTAGAAATTTCTCTATACTAATCCTTGACCAAGAAAAGCCCCCAGGTACAAAGAAAGAAGCCACACTGCCCACTCTCAGCTTACAGTTGAACCAGGTGATGACACATATTGGGCAGGGAGGTCCCAGGGGGGCCCAGATCTGCACTAAGCAGGATCAGATCCTACCAGAAAAGTGGACATCACATGGACTCCAGACCTCTCACCCCATGTCCAAATAGACCTGGGCTTTAACCTCCAAAACAAGCAACAAAATACTCCAAGATGTTCCAGAGCCCAAATATTCCATGTCTCCAGAACAAGTGCAATGTGTTTCTAGGGAGAGAAACAGCCCAAAGCTCAGCATCTGTACATGATGCCATCAGTGGTAAGGGGCAGTCAGGGAGAACAGGGCACAATTGCCACCTGTACCTGCCTTAGGCAATGACAGCACTTACTTTTCTGGGCAGACAGGTCCACAAATTAGTGCCAAACTTCTCAACAGCATTGGACAATGGGTAAGAGAGACCAGACATAAGCAAGAGGACCTGAGCTGAAGTGGCTCTCCAAACCATAAATGTGGCAGGTGAGATCCTCATTGAATGAGTAGTTCTCTAGGTCTCCATGGAAAATCACAGACAGTGTTGTCTTCATTGTTTTCTTGGTAAAACCAAAATACCAGTAAACAGCTGTATATGAAGTCCTTTCACCTCTGAGAAGCCTCTCTAGCCATGAGTCTTCAACATCCCACATCTGCAGCTCCCCATGCAAAACAAATGCCGGCCAAAAAAGAAAAAAGACCACTGCTGAGGGAAAACCAGGCATGAAGTCAAGGAACCTAAAGCTACTGGCCCACCACTAGACAGGGCTCTCAGCCAGAGAGGCTTGGATAACCCAACCAGAAGTCTCTTCTCCCCAATCCCAAGTCCTCATACCCTGCCACTGCTCTCAGGATGAAGCCCCTGCTCCTTGGCCACAGCACAGAAGGCATTTCTGACCTGGCCCCTTCCTGCGCATGCTCTGCGTTCCACATCTTTTTATGCAGTGTCCTTTCTGCCTGAAATACCCGCTTCTCACTTGTTCATGGCACCCTCTAACTCTTCCTTCCCGATGTAGAATCCTCACCTCTTCAATGAAGCTTTCCCCAAACTCTCAGCTACAAAAGGAGTACAACCTCTGTGACACCCCTAGGTATAAAACACCTTGCCTGGCCTTTTCCACACCACTTGGTGAGTTCCAGTATCAGACACATCTGCCTCCTCTCTAGACAGACCTCATGCCTGTGCTCCTGGGGCCCAGGCCACGGACTGGAACAAAACAATGGGTGCCTCGCTGTGATGTGTAGACTTAGGGGATGAATGCACTGCTGCCTGGTCAAAGGAAATCAGCTGCAAGTGCGAGCAGAGGCAGCCCGGCTGTGGCCAGAGGCCCTTCTCAGGGCCTAGGCACCAGCTCCAGAGGAGAGCCCCACAACTGTACCCAGTGCTCTCGCCCAGGCTTGCTGTTCTTGAGTAGAGCCACCCATCACGTGTCAGAAGGCCACCACCGCTGGGATGATGTTACAATCTATTTTGAGGGTCACCCTGGAGCATCTGTCAGCCTGGTCAGCCACACCCTCCATGTGTCATCATTCACTGCTGTGGACACCCAAAGATCCACAAACTCTGACTAAGTCATTTCCCCGAGGGACCCTCAGCTGGAGGGCCTCCTTGGCTTCCTAACACGATCAACCCAGATGCCCTTATCGCCTGGCACCACTGGCAGGGCTCTGATGTCTCCTCACCCCACCAGACTTGCTCCTGGGGTTCCCAGCTCTGGTGACTCAGCAAAAATTATCTGAATCCCATCAGTGTGTGCTGGGCTCTTAGCTCAGACACAGTTCCTTCTCCACTCTGTCTTATAGTTGGGGAGTACTGTACTCAGAAAGCCTAGAAATCTCACATCAAGCTAGTTACCGACTAACTCATTTTAGGTCTTAAAGTTCTCACCTGCTGGGAAGCTCTTACTTGTCCCTCAAGACCGTGCCCAGTTTCTGCCTCCTCTTACAGTCTTTCAGTCCACTCTCTACTGAGTAGGCCACAGGCTCCCTGAGGACAAGGCTGGTCTGTGCTGGCTTTACCTTTGTTCTCCCTGCACCGAGCATGGGCCTAGCACACAGTAGGGCTGATTAAATTTTCTATGAACTCTTAAAATGAAACCTTTCTAATTTGATGAGCTTAGTGTGCAGAAGATGTTTTTCTACAAAAGATATTGCAGAACAAAGGCCGTTCTGAAAATAATGACTCTGACAATTGGGTCCATAAATATCTTTTACAAAAGAAGCCCATATTCAAATCAACAGAAAAACAAGTTTACAGATTCAATGACATGGTAAGTCAATCAAGCCCCGTCAGAGCATGCCACACTTGTCTGGCCCCAATGAGCACTAAGCACCTTTCAGTTCTGTCCCCTAAGAGCACTATGATCCTCTAAGAATCTAAATGGACATTCTAGCACTCTACTCAGGGAAGGAATGTAATGAGGAAAGGCAGCAGCAACATGGAGACACGTGTCTGGGAGCAGGCGAGGACATCTGACAAGTTAAGCTACTCTATTGCACACCCTAAGCCCCAAGGCCAGGGAAGATCACCAAACATCCCGGGGGCTCAGGGCTCATCCACAAAATAGGTACATCATCATCTGCTCCACACACTTTCCAGGACACTGTGAGGATCAACTAGATAACACAAAAAAGCTACACCACCAGCCAACACCTGGGTCATGGAACAAACCCAGGTCAGAAACACACCTCCAACATTGACAGGAAACAGGAAGCAAGCTGATTAATTGTTCCGTAACTGCACTAGGTGTCCTTGAAACCACACCTAGCTCCTACCAACAACTGGCTGGCTACACTCTAGCCACAAGGCTTTCAGGAATTCCATAAAGAGGCCATGATGGGATATTCCCGTATTTGCCATTTGATGGTAGTCAATTGAAGCAGGCTACCAAGGCATACACGACCACCTGCACCTTTTTAAAACTGAGGTTTCCTGCCCTGGCCAGTGTACTCAGTGGTTAGAGCGTCAACCCTTGCACAGAAGGATCGAGGGTTCAATTCTGGTCAAGGGCATAGACTTGGGTTGCAGGTTCATTCCCTGGCCCAGGAGGGGTCAGGGTGAGTTCAGGAGGCAACCAATCAATATGTCTCTCACATCAATGTTTCTCTCTCTCTCTTCCTCCCTCCCAACCCCCTTCCTTCCCCTCTAAAAATTAATTGACTTTGCCATGTCTTGAATCTGTAAACTTGTTTTTCTGTTGATTTGAGTATGGACTTCTTTTGTAAAAGATATTTATGGACCCAACTATCAGGTGAAGATTAACAACAAACTGAGAGTCCAGGTTAGCTCATTGGTTACAGTTAACACATGTGAAAATGCTGAAAACAAAAGCTGAGAAAAGATGCCCAACTTTCTTTAGTTTTATAGCAACACCTAAGGCAATCTAACAAGACAAAGGGCATTTCCAGCAAGATCTGCTTACAACTGAAATGTTAAAGTTAGATGAAGGACTCTAGGTGTCTACATTTCAACATTCCCCTTCTGAAAATTTTTTCTTTTCTCACTCACTCAGTTACAGATAAAACAATCCATTTTCCTCCCTACAAGTTTAAAAAATGCTCCTCAGTGTCTTTGGCAATAGTAGACTCCAGCACCAATATTTCAGTCTATACCAGTGATCGGCAAACTGCGGCTTTCGAGCCACATGTGGCTCTTTGGTCCTTTGAGTATGGCTCTTCCACAAAATACCATAGCCTGGGCAAGTCTATTTTGAAGAAGTGGCGTTAGAAGAAGTTTAAGTTTTAAAAATTTGCCTCTCAAAAGAAATTTCAACCATTGTACTGCTGATATTTGGTTCTGTTGACTAATGAGTTTGCCAACCACTGGTCTATACTGTAACTATTTTGCAGTGTTTTTTGTTTTTTTAAGTCCTGAAGGTATTTTCTTCCTTCCTTCCTTTCTCTCTCTCTCTCTCTCTCTTTCTGTTGTTAATCCTCAACTGAGGATATTTTTCCCATTGATTTTTAGAGAATGAAAGGGAGGGAGAGAAACAGACATGGCCCGCAAAGCCTAAAACCAAGCTAGATGCCCTTGACTAGTTTCGAACCTGGGACTCAGGTGCACAGCCGATGCTCTATCCACTGAGCCAAACCGGCTAGTGCTCACAAGTTTGTTTTAAGGCACCACTCTCATTCACACTAGTTCAAGCACATTAAATATATGTGCTTTTATCACAGGGTGGGAAGAGAAAACAGAAGCTTTAAAGCCCTCCAATAATA
>PVJN01037802.1:0-20700 GCA_004026805.1 Lasiurus borealis | reverse complement strand
CGATTCAAGACAAAATTTCATTTATTTGTAATTAGAAATAAATATTTCACAATATATAATTACATATTGTTTTTGTGATTAATCCCTATGCTTTAATTATGTTCAATTTGTAACAATGAAAATACATCCTGCATATCAGATATTTACATTACAGTTCATAACAGTAGCAAAATTACAGTTATGAAGTAGCAACGGAAATCATTTTATGGTTGGGGGTCACCACCACATGAGGGGCTGTCTTATAAGGTCGCAGCATTAGGAAGATTGAGAACTACTGCATTAGAGAAATGCAGATTAAAACCACAGTGAACTATGACCTCACACTTGTCAGAATGGCTATCATCAAAAAAAAATCAACAAACAAGTTCAGAGGAGGATGTGGAGAAAAGGGAACCATAGTTCACTGCTGGTGGGAATGCAGATTGGTGCAGCCACTATGGAAAACAGTATGGAGTTTCCTCAAAAAATTAAAAATGGAACTTTAACCCAGTGACCCTACTTCTGGGAATATATCTTAAAAACCCCAAAACACCAATCGGAAAGAATATATGCATCCCTATGTTCATAGCAGCGTTATTTACAATAGCTAAGATTTGGAAACAGCCTATGTGTCCATCGGTAGATGAGTGGATGAAAAAGCTGTGGGACATTTACTCTGTGGAATACTATGCAGCTGTGAAAAAGAGGGATCTTTTACCCTTTGGGACAGCATGGATGGACCTGGGGAATATTATGCTCACTGAAATAAGCCAAACTGAGAAAGACAAATAACCCATTATCTCACTTATTTGTGGAATCTAATGATCAGAATCAATTGACCAACAAGATAAGACCCGAAGCATGGAGGGATGGAACAGACTGATGTACTTCAATATGGGGTGAAGGGACTGGAAGAGAGAAACCAAAGAACTTATATACTATCGGCATAGCCCTTGGACACGGGCAATAGGGTAGTAAAGACCTGGGCGGAAGGATGGGCAGGGGCTGAGGAGAGGGGGAGATGGAATGGGAGATATCTGTAATGCTATCAGCAATACAAAGTATATTTTAAAAAGAAAAATATAATTGGATATTTTAATATCTAACTCAGAGAATCAGCAAATATCAGAATTATTGTTAAAACAAACAAAAACTCAGAGAATCAACAAATGTCTAGAAGGCCAGCACACCAGCAACCAACTTCACCTCGCTGGCATTTACAGAGCTCTCCACCGAATACACATTCTCTTCAAGACACATGGAACATTTTTCAAGACAGGCCGTATGCTAAGCCATAAGACAAATTTCCCTAAGTGTAAAAGAACTGAAATTATTCCAGGTATGTTCTCTGAACGTAAGATGATTGAACTAAATGGAAACAAAAACACAACATACCACCAATGTATGCTACACAGCCTTCAGGCTTTGGAGAGAGGTTTATAGCCCTAAATGGACACATCGGACATTAAGAACATTTCACATAAACAACTTCAGTGTTCACCTTACGAAACTAGAAAAGGGAGAGCAAACAAAGCAAGCAAAAGTAAGGCAATAACGAAGATCAAAGCATAAAAGAAATAAGAGAAAAACAAAGAAAATCAATATAACCAAAGGGTACTAGTTTAAAACATCTACAAAATTGATAAGCCATTAGCTAGATCGACCAGTAGAAAAATAAAAGAATGTGCAAGATTACCAAAATCAGAAATAAAAGAGGAGATAGCCCTTTTGACCTTCCAGAAATTAAAATGATTATAAGAATACGATGAATAACTTTATGGAAACAATCTAGATAAATAAATGAACAAAATACCAAAACTGACTCAAGAAGAGGCATAAAATCTGAAAACACCAACCAAGAGGGAATAAATAAAATGAATCAAAAGAATTCTCAATCTGGGCTTAGGCCCAGTCAGCTTCCCTGGTAAATTCTATCAAATATTTTTAAAATTTATAATACCAATCCTTCACAGACATTTTCTGAAAGAACAGGCAGGAAGACTCCCCTTCTGTTCTATTCTACCACTAAGACCCCCAAACCATTCAAAGATAAGAAAACTGCAGAACAATCGCTGTGAACATGGCATAAATTCTTAAATAGACATTAGCATGCTGCATCCAGCAACATTTAAAATTATTATTCTCAAATGAAAAAACACAATGAGATATGCACTTCACACCAACTAATGTAACTATAATTTTAAAAAAGACACAATAACAAACACTGGTGAAGACATGAAGAAATTGGAACCCTCATACATACATGCTGGTAGAAATTTAAATAGTGCAGCTGCTTGGAAAGCAGTTGGACAGTTTCCATTAAATATAGTTTCTCTATAAACCAACCATTTTCATTTTAGGTATATACATATATAAAATACATACCTACACACAAAACTTGTACACAAATGCTCACAGAAGCTTTATACTTATAAATAGACGAAAAGTAGAAACAACTATAATATCAATCAACTGATGAATTTCATAGAATGGAGTATCGGTCAGCCAAGAAAAAGAATGAAGTCAGGACACATGGTACAACTGGATGGATCCCAAAAACATAATGCTAAATTAAAGAAGCCAGTCACAAAAATCATATAAACATATTATATGATTTTATTTGTATGAAATGTCCTTAACAGACACATCTAGAGACAGAAAGTAGAATCGTGTGGTGGGAGGATGAAGAGAGAAGGAATGGGAGGGACTGTCAAAGGAATGAATGACTGTTCTTAAACTAGGTTGTGGTGATGTTTGCACAGCTCTGTGACTACATTAAAATCACCGAACTGCACACTTTACATGGGTGAATTGTAGATGAATGCTATGTGAATTATATCTCAATAAACCTGTAAAAAATTTTTTAAGGACACACTGACTTACACTCTTTTCCTTTCAGAGAAGTTGGGCAATAAAATGTTCACCAAATTCTATGTTACAAGTTACTTTCCTTATACTTTTTATCTGTGTTTATTTTCGTTTTATTTCTATTGTTAGTAGAAGTACAAATTGATGCAATATTTCTAGAAATCAATTCATCGGTACACATCAAAACCTTAAAATGATTTCTTTTCTTTTAACTTAGCTATCTACTACTAGGACTTTAAGGAAATAATTAGGGGATAGACATAAATTTCCACTCAAATATTGTGAATAAGAGGAAAGATTTGGACAGCATCTACATGTCTATGGGCTAATGCTTAAGAAAAGTATGGCCCAATTTAAAAAAAAATGTGTATGCATTAAAATGATGTCTATAAAAAGTTTTTTAAAAAATATCTAAGAGCACCGAGACCGGTTTGGCTCAGTGGATAGAGCGTTGGCTTGCGGACTGAAAGGTCCCAGGTTCGATTCCTGTTGGGGGCATGTACCTTGCTTGCGGGCACATCTCCACTGTGGGGCGTGCAGGAGGCAGCTGATCGATGTCTCTTTCTCATCGATGTTTCTGACTTTCTATCTCTCTCCCTTCCTCTCTGTAAAAAAATCAATAAAATATATTTATAAAAAAAAATATCTAAGAGCATGCATCTAATTCAGATCAATTAAGCAAAGACTGACTATCCTTACCATTGCCATTCACTGAACCAAACCCTGGCTGTATGCTGTTCCACACAGATCCAGATCTTATTCTCTTATTCTCCTGCATTTTACAGTCAAATTAAGCAGACAATCACTGGGAAAAAAAATCACATTTATCCTGAACAACCTAGGATTTGAAATGCCTGCCAGCTTTGAAGACAGCGGTATGAAGCTAATCCTAGAAATACGTTCGTTGTTGTTGGAGGTAGACGCTGAAGAGAACGCAGCCGGAGGAGCGGCCTCAGAATTTGAAAGCCCAAATATTTCTGTGATCATCACTTTGCCGATTCTCCTCATTGGAAAGAAAAGAAACCAGAAGCCAAGGTAGGAAGTGAGGAGACCAAGGCTACACATTTCCAGGATTGATTGTGCCTTTGGGAAGGATGAAGGCCCTAGTGCCTCTGTTTTAGTCATTATCCCTCCAACCCCCCGCTTTACGGCCTCGGTACATCCATTCCTTTGCAAATCAGCATTCAGCCAGCAGTGTAATTGCTAACTTCAGAGCTGCCCCGGAGGTGCCTTTACAAAACTCCAGGGCTCGAATGAACACAGTTGAGAAACTACTGACTTGGATAATGTATTGTTCCTTATTTAAACTTTTAGCACATTTGAGCAAAAATGTCTTTTAATTCCCGGAAAAGTGGCTTGTCCCATAGGCAGCATTTATTCTCTCCCCTTTCCTACGAGGAACACCACGAATGAAAGAACACACGTGCCCTTGCTTTTGTGCTGCTAGTCATCTGAATTAACGCGTGTGGGCAGAACTCCAGTGGTGAGACCAGGATACGGACCCTTTTCTGGGTGGGCCCTCCTGTGCGTCTCAAATCCAGGGGTTCCCGAGCTTTCTTTGTGGCGATGGCAGAAATGGTTTTCTTTAGAACCTGAAGTTTCTAAATTTGACATTCTAAGATCGAGAATTTCAATGATAAGAAGGCTGCTTATCTCTGTGTTGGCAAGGCTATCATGGAGAATTCTGGACCAATGAGGTTAGAGACATCTTAAGATTCTATTTTCTTAATGGATAAAGGGGAAGTAGTACATGTGTACAATGGAATATTACTTAGCTGTAAAAAAAAAAAGAATGAATGATTGCCCCCTGCTACACATGGATGAACCTAGAGGGCATTGTGCTAAGTAAAATAAGACAGAGGAAGACAAATGCCACTTGATTTCACTTAAGCTGGAGTCTAAAATAACCGCCAGAAGCCAATTCTAGCATGTCATCAGGGCTGAATCATCTGGAGATGGCTGAGGGCATTTCCCCACACCTAAAAGATTTGCATAGATGATTGCTTGCTGCTGGACAGCTGAGGGCATTTCAATCTACATGCTGTTGCCTCCTACTGGCCAAACACCTGAACAGCCATAGACAATTCTTCCAGTGTGACAATGGATTCTGTATACTAAACCCTAGCATTTGATATGCATTATCTACCTTGCCTTAGGACAATTTGTGTTAATAAAAAGCAAGAGGTCCTGAGACACGAGAGAACTTGGTTTCTTTAGCCAAGTTCCTCTGGCTCCCAAATGCCTTCCAAAATTATGTTTTGTCTCTGAGTTCTTTAATCATTTATGCACAGCACCTTCTCTAGATTCCTGAACCCTTCTAGATGCTGGATCAAGACTGCTGACAAATAACAATATAGATGAGTAAAGAAAACAGAAACAAACTCATAGAAACAGAGAACATTAATATAGTTGTCAGATGGGGAACAGGTGAAAGAGGAGAAGGGGTTAAGATGTGCAAATTGCCAGTTACAAAAACAGTCATGGGGATGTGTGGCACAGCATGGGGAATAGAGTCCATAGTGTTGTAATTACTATGTATGGTGTCAGATGGGTTCTGGACTTCTCAGGGTGACTGCTTCATACATACATGATATTAATTTGTAATCACTGGTTTATACCTGAAGCTAATATAATAGGATATGTCAATTGTAATTGAAAAATAAATTATCAAGAAAAAAGATTGTATTTTCCAAATCTCTAAAATTCTCTCAAAGCTTGTCATGACAGCATTTACTTATTGGATGTTTTCCATATGCTTAGCACATACAAAACCATTTGAAACAAGTACCATTATTATTCCAATTTACCCATGAGAAAATGGAGGCTTGGCAGTTGGTGTTCTTAAGTCAAAGAAACACTCTAAGTTAAGCAGGGTGGGGGCGAGATCCTGGAGAGAGAGAGAGAAAAGTCTCTTGGAAAGTTCTAGAGATGGCACAAGGGGATCTGAGGGAGGGGCCACATTTTTTTTTCAATCCTTTTTTTTTTTCATTATGTATAATTGGAAGTTAAGAGTATAGACTGTGGAGCCAGACTGATGAGGTCAGAATCCTGGCTCTATTCCTTCCTCTATGTGAGGAACTCGGCCCCTCTGTTTCCTCATCTGTAAAGTGGGGGTGATAACAGGACCTATCTCAGGAGATGGCTGCAGGCTAAGCAGTGAACACACTGACGCAACCACGGGGACTCAGCACCACGGCAACCATTAGCTGCAATGCAATGTAACTGTGCTTTCAAGCCCTCGTCCTGTGGTCCCCTCCCCGCCAAATTGCTGCCCTTGCGCTCCATCTATAAATTATAACCGTGTTAATAAAGTTTGGTCATCACTAGTGGCAGCCTTGGCCGAGTGATCCGTCCTCCAACTTCTTATTGGTCGGGGTGGAGATGGAGGGAGGAGAGCTCACCAATGGGAACAGGCCTCTTTGCAAAAGCTCCCAGACCAGAAAAGAGAGCTCAGCATTGCCAGAGAGCCATGTGAGAACAATGGGGGGGGGGGGACTTAATAAAAGGCAATTATTCCGATAAATCACTGGCTTTGCAAGGAAATTAAAAAACAAAGGTACTTTCTTGGGACTTGTAATCTCTCTGTCAGAAAGCACATTGCACAGTTTCTCTCCCTGGAAAAGGCAGGGGACTGCGTCTCCCCGGGGCAGCTCGGGCCACACAACCTTCCTGATTCAGACTGGGGCATCCTTTTCCCTGTTTCTCAAGGGCTGTGTCCTGTTGTCGTTTCTTTTTTCTCCTTAAGTTTTCTCTCTCACAGATAAGAACCCATATTTCTTCCTGAAGCCTCTAGTTCTCAGAACTTGCTTAGGAAGTATTTGATATTTTTTTAAACTTTGTTTTTCAATTAGAGTTTACATTCATTATTTTGTGTTGGTTTCAGATGTACAGTATGGTGGTTAAATCATCATATACTGCCAGAAACCAAACATTGTCTCACTAATAGAAAGATGTGGACAGGAGACCAGAAGGCTGCTCAATCTTAACTGCTCTGAAAGGTCAGAGCTAATCACTCACTGTTTAGCTGAAACATTGTTAGCTGAAGCAGCCTCTACCTGTTTGTTTCCTGTAAACTTCTGTTCTTGTAATTTCCTGCCTAAAGGTCATGGGTGCATCCCATACTCTTAATAAAAGAGAGAAAAAGGCCAGAGCAGAGAATAGTCTTTCCACTAGAGCAGTGGTTCTCAACCTTTCTAATGCCACGACCCTTTAATACAGTTCCTCATGTTGTGGTGACCCCCAACCATAAAATTATTTTTGTTGCTACTTCATAACTGTAATTTTGCAACTGCTATGAATCGTATCTGTGTTTTCCAATGTTCTTAGGCGATCCCTGTGAAAGTGTTGTTCGACCCCCAAAGGAGTCGCGACCCACAGGTTGAGAACCACTGCACTAGAGGAAGGCTCCTGCCTGGCCCCCCAATATCACCAAATTAATACTTTTCTAGTCTCTCTTTTCATTTGCATGCGGTCTCCTCCAGAATCTGAACCCTGAACTGGGAACCCTGAACCACGAGGGACATGAAAGAGGTTCTCACAATATACTTTACAAAGTGTCCCCCCCAAATTTCAAGTACCCACCTGGTACCAGAGTTATTACAGTATGATTGACTAGATAAAGACAAATAACATATAATTTTACTTACATACAGAATCTATAGTTCAAAAATAAACAAAAGTAGAAATGGAATTATAGACACAGAAAACAGACTGATAGTTGCTGGAGGGAAGTGAGGTTGGGGGGGCTGGGTGGAAAAAAAAAAGAAGGGATCAAGAAGAACTAATTGTAGTTACACAACAGTTGCAGGGATATATAAAGTACAAATAGGGAGTAGTTGGTCTGGTAAGTGCAGAACCACTGGCTTGCTGTGTGACCTTGGCAAGTTACTGAACTTCTCTGAGACTTGCTTTTCTTCTCTATGGAGTGCTGGTGTCTGCCCGACTGGCCTCCCTCCGTTTTCTCTAAGTGAGCTCTCCCCTGCAGACTGTGGGATCGCCACCCAAGAAATAAGAGCCATCAGAGACGGTCTTGCTCTGGCAGCCTCCCTTGCAGCCAGGCAGGGAGCTCAGAGTTAAATCTGTGAGCTGGAGCTCTGAATGAAGGCCGGGTCAACTCTCAGGTGAGTGGTGGCAGCCACTGCATTCAGTCTCCAGGGACACAGGGACAACGTCTTTTCAAAGAACAGTTTATCACATGGGGAAAATGTACATTATATAATATGAAGTGTCAAGAAGAAAACTACTGTTTAAACATCCAGGTAGTGATTTTGTTAGAAAACATAAATTAGGAAAAAGTTAGCTGCAAGAAGATACACCAAAATGTCTATCTTTGGAGTGATGCAGTGAGGGATGATTCTTTCTTCCCATACTCTGCCGGGATTCTAAATTGTTCACAATAAATGAACACCTTTTGCTTTCAGCTTTCCCTTGGGAACCCAGACACACTCTGAAGTGGCTAATCATAATACTCTCCTCTTTGGTCCATGAACAGCCGTTATTTATTAATTGCTTAGTACTTATAATGCAATAAGTACTCAGAAGCCCAATGCTCAAAGTCCCTGATCACTAGAGAAATGCAAATTAAAACCATAGTGAGATATCATCTCACACCTGTCAGAATGGCTATCGTCAAATAATCAACAAACAACAAGTGCTAGTGAGATGTGGAGGAAAGGGAACCCTGGTTCACTGCGGGTAGGAATGCAGACTGGTGCAGCCACTGTGGAGAACAGGATGGAATTTCCTCACAAAACTAAAAATGGAACTTCTGTTTGACCTATCAATCCTACTTCTTGGAATACATCTTAAAAACCCCAAAACACCAATTGGAAAGAATATATGCACCCCTATGTTCATAGCAGCGTTATTTACAACAGCTAAGATTTGGAAACAGCCCAAGTGCCTATCAGTAGATGAATGGATAAAAAAGCTGTGGGACATTTACACTATGGAATACTATGCAGCTGTAAAAAAAAAGAGGGACAGCATGGATGGATCTGGAGACTATTATGCTAAGTGAAATAAGCCCATCTGAGAAAGACAAATAAATATCACATGATCTCACTTATTTATGGAATCTAATGAGCAATAAATAAGACCCGAAGCATGGAGGCATAGAACAGGCTGGCATACTTTGATGTGGGGGTGAGGGGACGAGAAGAGAGAAATCAGAGAATTTATGTACTTACATGCAGTGCCCAAAGACATGGGCAATAGGTAGTGAAGATGTGGGGGTGGCAGGGAGCTTATGGGTTGGGACTGGGAGAAAGGGGAAAAGGGGAATGACAATTGGAGATAACTGTAATACTATCAACAGTAAAAAATATATTTAAAAAGAAAAGCCCAGAGCAGGTAGAAGGAAGGAAGTAATAAATATTAGAGCAGAAATAAATGACATAGAGACAAATATAAAAAACCAACCTCCAAAAAAAAACAATGAAACCAAGAGTTGGCTCTTTGAAAAGATAAACAATTGATGAACTGTTAGCCAGACTCACCAAGAAACAGAGGACTCAAATAAATAAAATCAGCAATGAAAGAGGCAATACAACAACGGACACCACAGAAATACAAAGAATTATAAGAAAATACTACGAACAACTGTATGCCGGTGAAATGGACAAATTCCTAGAAACATACAATCTTCCCAAACTGAATCAGGAGGAATGGGAATGCCTGTAACAAGGGATGAAATAGAAGCTGTAATCAAAACACTCCCACCCAACAAAAGCCCTGGTCCGGAGGCTGAACCCGGGAGTTTTACCAAACCTTCAGAGAACAGCTAACGCCTCCCCTCCCCAAACTGTTCCAAACATCCGAGAGGAAGGAGGACTTCCAAGCTCTTTCTATGAGGCCAGCATTATTCTAATTCCAAAACCAGGCACAGTCACGACAAAGAAAAAGAATTACAAGCCAATATTTCTCATGAACATAGATGCTAAAATCCTCAGCAAAATATTAGCAAATGGGATTTAGCAATATGTTAAAAAAATCACATACCACAACCAAGTGGGATTTATTCCAGGGATGCAAGGCTGGTAAAATATTCGCAAATCAATAAAACGTGATACATCAGATTGAAAGGCAAAAACCACATGATATCAACAGAAGCAGAACAAGCGTTTGACAAAATCCAGCACCCGTTTTTGATAAAAACTCTCAGCAAAGTAGGAATAGAGGAATCATACCTCAACATAATGAACTCAAGTCGGAGGGGCATTACCCAATGCGGGTCTCCCGGCTGCTGCTTTCCCTTATACCCCACAATGCTTCCCACCCGGCCTCTCCTTAGGCACCTGGAATCTGCACCACCCCCCCTCTACAGAAGCCTCAAGCCTCCTGGGAGTACATAGCTGCAATGAAAATCCCGAGTGTGAGTTTAAAAAAACACCACTCCACACCACCACCAAAAAAAAAACCACAAAAATCCCTGAGGCTTTACCTCCTACAGGCGCTGGTCTCCTGTGGCCAGAAGCCCTGCCGCCTTTCAGGGCTCCGTTGCTCCCAACTGTGGAGCCCAGCCTCCCTCTGGGCCTCAGTCTTCTCAGGGACACAACCTTCCTGTAGCTGAGACTCCTCTTCACTCGGCCTGCTGCCTCGGCAGCTGGCTCAGCCCTTCTCCTGATCTAGCCCTTCCTACTAGTCTCCGGCTGTTTCCTGTCCTTTCTTGATCTGCTCCTCAGCTGTACCTCAGTTGGTAATTCCTTGTGAAATGTTCCTCAGTTTAGGTTTATTTCCAGGCTGCACCTGGAGGAGGAGGAGGAGAGCGAGAGAGCGAGAGAGAGAAGAATAAACTCAAAACTGATAAAAGACCTAAATGTAAGTCATGACACCATAAAAATCCTAGAGGAAACCATAGGCAGCAAAATCTCAGACATCTCTCATAATATATTCATGGATATATCCCTGGGGCAAGGGAAATTAAGGAGAAAATAACCAAATGGGACTACATCAAAATAAAAAGCTACTGTACAGCAAAAGAAACCATCAACCAATAACAAGGGAGCCCACTGTATGGAAGAACAGGTTTGGCAATGATGCACCTGATAAAGGGTTAATATCCAAAATATATAAGGAATTCATACAATTTAACAAAAAGAATACAAACAACCCAATTAAAAAAATGGGCAAAGGACCTAAATAGCCACTTCTCTAAAGTAGACATACAGACGAGAGACGCATGAAAAATGCACAGTTACTGATCATCAGAGAGATGCGAATTAAAACCACAATGAGGTATCACCTCATTCCTGTCAGAATGGCTATCACCAACAAATCAACAAATGGTGCCCAGCTGTTGGAGCTCAGTGGTTGAGCGCTGGCCTATGAACCAGAAGGTTTCAGTTTGATTCCCGGTCAGGGCATATGCCTAGATTGTGGGCTTGATCTCCAGTGTGGGGCGTGCAGGAAGCAGCCGATCAATGATTCTCATCATTGATGTTTCTATCTCTCCCTTTTCCTTCCTCTCTGAAATCAATTGAAAATATATTAAAAAAACAAAAAGCAAAGGATGTGGAGTAAAGGGAACCCTTGTGCACTGCTGGTGGGAATGCAGACTGGTGCAGACATCATGGAAAGCAGTATGGAGTTTCCTCAAGAAATTAAATATGGAACCGCCATTGGACTCAGTAATCCCACTTCTAGGATATATCCTAAGAAACCCAAAACACCAACTAGAAAGAATGTATGCACCCCTATGTTCATAGAAGCACAATTTACAATAGCTAGTATCTGGAAACAGCCGAGTGGATAAGAAGCGGTGGTACATTTATAATATAGAATATTATACAGCAATAAAAAACAAGAATCTTTTACCCTTTGAAACAGCATGGAGAGACCTGGAGAGTATTATGCTAAGCGAAGTAAGCCAATCAGAGAAAGACAAGTATCACGTGATCTCACTTGTAGATATAATCTAATGAACAAAATAAATGGATGAACAAAATCGATCCAGAGACATAGAAGCATGGAACAGATTGTGGAATCTCAGAGGGAAGGTGAAGGTTGGTGGAAAGATATCAGTCAAAGAACTTGTATGCATATATGCATAACCCATGGACACAGACAATAGGGTGGTAGCGGCCTAAGGTGGGCTAGAAGGGATTAAGGGTGGCAGGGGGAGTGGGGAGACATCTGTAATACTTTCAACAATAAAGATTTAATTAAAATGTTTTGTTTTGTTTTCCAAAAAAAATAAATAAGCCCTAATGGGTTTGGCTCAGTGGATAGAGTGTTGGCCTGCAGACTGAAAGGTCCCAGGTTCAATTCTGGTTAAGGGCATGTACCTGGGTTGTGGGCACATCCCCAGTAGAGGGCGTGCAGGAGGCAACTGATCGATGTTTCTCTCTCATCTATGTTTCTAACTCTTTATCCCTCTTTCTTCCTCTCTGTAAAAAATCAATAAAATATATTTACAAAAAACAAAACCCTAAGCATAGAAAATAAATTTAAAAATAAATAAAAGACAGTGTCAAACTATTTTTCTAAGATGGCTACATTAGTCACAGGTGGTCTATAATACACAGGATGACCGCCCCCAAGATGCACACACATTTTAATAGCTGGTAGCTCAATTGATGTTTCTTTTCATCCACACTAAGCTTTGAACAAAGGAAATTCATCCTAAGATGCTACTGGGAGTTTGAAAATGCAGTGGAGGCACAAACACTGCCTTGGTAATTGTTCCAAGTGTGTCTGTCATATATGTTTTGGGGACACCCTATGTATTCCCACCAGCTGAGAGCCTGCAGCTCTGTATTTCACCTGATGTGTGGCTTTTATATTCAGGGCAAAGAAGGCCATTTCAAAAACAAACAAGAACAAAAAAACAATGACGACGTACTTGCCCTCCTTTCCCCCAAATTCTGGGAAGATTTGGGGCGCCAGAGGCAGCATATATAACAATTCCTCCATCAAGAGCTGTCAGGACCTCCCAGTCTGGAAACCGCTCCTAGCGATGAGATGGAAACAGCTCGGGGGTGTGACCCAGGCTTGTGTGTCCTGGGGACTGGGGGACTCTTCCTGCAGATGGTGACATGATGCCGCAGGTCTGAATTCGAAACCTCTCTCTCATCTTCTCTTTCTCTCTGTGTTTCTCTTTCACACCCACCCCACTCCCTTTCCTTTTCTTGCTCCTGAAATACAAACATGGGACCTTTTTTATTCTCTGCAAGGCGTTCCTAAGACCCAGTCTTTGCCAATGTCAGACAACTGACGTGCTTAGCCAGGGTTTTCCTTTTTCTTGGCCAGAGAGTTAAGAAGCTACCAGAGTGCTGAGCGCGGTGAGGGGCTCCCTGCACAGACAGCGGGAGGAGTCAGAGATGGGAACCAGGAGGATGGAAAAGCCCGTTTCAGCGGTGGCCCTCTGCGCCCTCTCCTTCCCAAAGCGAGTCCCCGTTTCTGTTGCTTTGCAGGAGCCCGGGACGAGGCACAGAGCGCCAGATGGCCTGGTGTGATTTTGCCCACTGATTGCGGGGAAGGTGGGCAGCTCCGTTAAAAGTGCTGCGCAGGCAGCCAAGCAGAGGAGCTGGAGGGCAGCGCTTCTCAGCCCGGGACTGGCATTCAGGCGGGAGGGCAGCCAGAGGCGGAGCTGCAGGGCAGCGTCAGCCAACTGGCCGGGGACAGTGGCTTTCCAGCTGAGGTCACAGGGTCCTCCCGGGGCTCTGGAGAAGGTGGGGGAGTTGGGAGACATCCCACCTTGTTTTAGATAGAAATAGGGTGGCTCCAAGATAGTCTAACGTATTTAATTCCAAAACTCAGATTTCTTATAAAAACAGGAGTACTTTATTTTATTTTTAATTTTTCTTTTTTTTATTGATGAGAGAGAGAGACATCAAGCTGTTGCCTCCCGTACACACCCTGATGGATGGGGACGGGCAACCCACACATGTGCCCTGACCTTCCAGTGCTCAGGACAACAGTCAACTCAGCCACACTAGAAGTCCTTTATTTATTTTTATTTTTTAAAAATATATTTTATTGATTTTTTACAGAGAGGAAGGGAGAAAGAGAGTTTGAAACATCAATGAGAGAGACATATCAATCAGCTGCCTCCTGCACGCCCCCCACAGAGATGTGCCTGCAACCCAGGTATATGCCCTTGACCAGAATCGAACCCAGGACCCTCCAGTCCGCAGGCTGATGCTCTATCCACTGAGCCAAACTGGTTTCAGCAGAAGTCCTTTATTTTAAAGAAGTCCTTTACCCAGTGAGGTCGCAGGGTAAGCTAGTGGAGATCTGAAACCCTCTTTGGAGCGACAGAGCTGTGTGGCAGGAGGTTAGGTGTGGATTCTGTGTTGCAGGAGGCAGGGTCACATCCTTTCAAAACCAACCAAGTAGGAAATGAGGCTTGACTTTTTTGATAACGTTTAAGGAGCCAAACCGGGACTCTTGCTCCAATATGAGACCCTTGGTCCCTGACCACCGTCCGGGTCTCCAGAGTGCAGGTGAGCACAGTCCTCCCTGTGGTCAGGGAGTGAAAAGGGAATGAAACAGATAGAGCCCCTCATTCACTCCACACCCAGTCAGCAGCCCCTCATCTGTGCCGGGCACTCATAGGTCCTGGGAAGCTGCACTGGACAAAGTAAAGTCCACCCCCAGGAAGCTTCTTTAGTCAACAATTCAATGAAGGAGTTGAGACAGAAGCAGGATATGGCTCAAGGAGCCGAAGATGGTGTTTTCCAAGACCTTCATTCGGCAAAAAGTCACCCAGAAGATGAGACATTCTCTTTCTGCATCTTGTTCTTCTTTTTTAAAATATATTTTTATTGAAGGGAGAGGGAGGGAAGCAGAGATAGAAACATCAGTGATGAGAGAGAATCACTGATAGGCTGCTTCCTGCCAGCTCCCTACTTGGAACTGAGCCCATAATCCAGGCATGTGCTCTGAATGGGGAATTGGACTGTGACTTCCTGGTTCATAGGTAATGTTCTGCCACTGAGCCACACTGGCCAGGCTGCATCTTGTTCTTTTTAACCTAATCTACTAGTCCAACTATAGGCACAGTGAGGCCCCAACACAGCTATAACAAGGGAAGAGGAAGAGGACCTTATGTGACCCCAAATCTTCATCCTCCGATAGATAGAGATGGACTTATTATAATACTGGAGGCTCAGTGCACAAATTCATGCACCAGTGGAGTCCCTCAGCCTGACCTGTGGGATTGAGCTAAAACTGGCTCTCTGACATCCCCCAACGGGATGCAGACCAGGCTAGGGGACCCCATCGGTACACAACTGGGGTCAGGAGGGACGTGGGAGGTTAGCCATATGGGGAGGAACCATGGGAGGGCTCCAGGGTATGTCCAGCCTGTGTTGCTTAGTCCTGATCATTCAGACCCCAGCAGCAGAGCCCATTATAGCGACTGGTCGACCAGTTGACTGTCTGCTCCCTGGTGGTCAGTGCACATCATAGTGAGCAGTTAAGCAGCCTTAGCATATTGTTAGCATGTTTTGCTTTGATTGGTTGAACAGCCAACTGGTTGACTGGACACTTAGCATATGAGGCTTTTATTATATAGGATGAGGTAGATATAAAATTTCCCCTACAGAGTCTCCATTTTCAGATTCCTTTTATGGATAGGTTTTCTATGGAGGAGTGTTTTGTTTGTTTGTTTGTTTCTGTACAAGTTGCAAGTAAGCAAGACATTTCCCACGGAGAGATTCAGGTTAGAACTGGACTAAAGATACGCCTTAGGAGCACAGGACTTATTGATGGGCAGGTCATGAAAAACCCGAATGAGAGCATCAGCTGCCAGAGAAGCAGTTGATAAAACAGCAAAAGGTTGTGTTTCAGAGCAAAGCTGTCAGCTTGGGTAAGTGGCTGACCATGCAAGCGGAATAGCGGGGACTGATAAGCTGAAGCGTTAGAAAGTGCTTTTTGGGCTTTGGCCAGTAGCAGTTTATTCCTGATGTAGGGAAGAACCGTTTCAGCCAAGAGGTGGGGAAAAGCCGGGATGCCACGGGTGGAGGAGAGCTGTGAGACGGGGGTGGGCTCCGTAAGGAATGACTGCACTCCCCTCCTCACTGGCTTCCTAGCCTCTACTGCAGCCTGCACACCGCTCGCTCCTGGAATACACACTCCCAGGCTCAAAACATCTCCACAGTGCCATCATCTCCTGCACCATCAGTGCCCAACTTCTTAGCATAGACGCCCATCCCAGCCCAAATTTAGTCACGGCCAGTCTTTGCTATTGGATTATTCCCAAACAGGCACTGTCCCTTTAAAGAATACACCATTTCTTACTTAGCATTTAATGTCTGTCCACCTCTACCCATTGTGATATGGCACTCAACACATGTAGTGGAATGAATGGAAAAATGAGAGAGAGATGGAGTGAATGAATGAGTGATATCAATACTGACTGTAGCAATGGATAGCTCAGTCACAATATGGAAGCTGAGGATAATCTATGATTTTCCTTTGAGAAATGTCTGGTCACATTGAAAGAAAATCTCTGTATGAGCCTATTATTCTATTGTTCCTTAGTTATCATCAGGGTATTTTATTTTGGTAGTTTGAGTTACCTCGATGTTTCCCTATAATAATGAGACAAATTCACCTGACATGAAGGCCTGGGATTGGAACAGGATTCTCTCGAGATATGACAAGTGTGTCTGGGGCACTACCACTTAGCGGGACACAAAGACAACACACGCTCAGCCCTGAGACCTTGGAGCTGTGCGGATGGAGTTCTCGGACCCACCAGGATATCCATCGGCTGCTCTGTGCTTCCTCCATTGGCACATTTATTTCTGTTCCTCCATCAGCACTGGAGGTTTGCTCAACTACAGTGGTACCTCGAGTTACGAGTGCCCTAACATACGAGATTTTTGAGATACGAGCCGTCGAGCGAGCGATTTTTGCTTTGAAATACGAGCAACAGTTGAGATAGGAGTAATCGCGCGGATCAGCCGGCTGCACACGACCCACCAGTTTACTGCGACTGGAGTGTCTCATAGTTTCCCGTGCCTCAAGGTTATGGAATGAATTAAACTCGTATCTCGAGGTATTACTGCACTACTGATGATGCTGTTTTCTAATTAGGGGTTCTGGCTCAGCAGGCATCCCAGTCTTGAACCCTTCTTTTGTTTCCTTAACTTTTACCTGCCTGAGCTCTCAAATGTTACCCCTTGCAGAATGAGATGACACCGGAGGCACCAGCCCCACGTGTGGCCCCTGGGCGTGTCCGGGAACCGCTCAGCACATCCCCTGGCTCCTCTCTGCCTTCTGCCTCCTGCTGCTCCCGCTGACTCACCTCGGAGGTGAAACGGAGCCTCTGTAAGGCGTATGGCTCTCTTCATGCCAGAAGCGAGACCAGCGGTTCTGTCACAGATTCTCTGTGCAGTCTGTACATAATGATGCCAGAACCTCCGGGAGACCGCTGTCTAATTGTAGGCCCTCTGAGCCCTGGCCTGTGGACAGGTGCGCTAGCTATGGGCCAGGTGTTTCAACATTCCCTTTCCTTTCCTCCGCGCAGGGACCCTAGAGGCAGGAATGGTCATTCTGTGTCTCAGAGGAAGAAACCCCAACTGAGCAGTCAGTGGCTGAGGCTCAGGGAGTGGATGCACAAGAGCCCACATGGATCTCGCTGCAAAAACCTCCTCCTCCACCCTGCTCCACACTGCCGTCCACAAGCCAGCCCGGAGGGGCCAGCACTGTACCCAGAGTGAGGCAGGACACAGACAGGGAGGAGCCACACCCGGGCCTGGGGGCACTCTTCCTGGCCCCTGGCAAGTGCCAGCGCTCTCTGGGTGGGGAGGTGCCAGCTCAGAGCTCGACCCTTCCCCTGGCTGCTCCTGGGAAGCTGGAACCGAGAAGACTTCCTGCAGCCGCTGGGTGGACAGCTTGAACACCTCCCTACAAGCCTCCTCCCTCCTGCCCCCCTCCCTGCTCTCCAACTCCACTCCCCATTTCAGCCCAGACCGGGGACAACAGCAGGTGCTCCCCACTCCGTGTTCCGGGAGACCATTGTCTAATTCCGCAGGCCTGGCCCGCTTCCCTCTGGGCCCTGGACATGTGGGCCGAGCACAAGCTAATTGGCAGAGCTGCTCCACACACAAAGGAGCACCGAGCCAGGCTGCCTGCTCACCAGCAGGAGGGCTGCGCGCCCAGCTTGCGCTCCCACATTTGTGGGGGCCTGAGGAAGGTGTAACGGGGAGTGGGGAGGGGGGATAAACAGGGGAAGGGGAAACAGGGGAAATCAGGACCTGACAGCCTGGCAGAGAGAGAGCCCGCAGAGGAAGGGACGCAGCTGAGATGCAGCTGCTCAAGGTGCTGGATCGGCCGGGAGGAGGCTCACCTGGGAGCAGGACGGGTCCCTGCCAGGACAGGGCAGAGCTCGTTCTGGCCTCCAAGCACCTGCCAAGGAGCCCCCAGGTTCCTGGGGAACCACCAAGAGCCTCTCTCTCAAGAAGACAAAAATGTTTACGAGGCTCGGGGACTGCTGGGGGCACTGTGCCGCCGCTGAAGACAGGAGAGGACCTGGTACAATAAAGACGTACGTTCGCATATGGAGACAGTGTGGATCTTGGAGCCGATACCCCTGCATTCAGACCTCAGCTCTGCGGCTGACTGTAGCTAACCTGACAGCATTGTGCATTCTGTCACTTACTACTCACAACAACCCTTCAGGGAAATAAATGACCCTTTATTATTATTATTAAAAATATTTCTATTAACTTTAGAGAGAAAGGGAAAGGGAGAGATAGAAATGTCAATGATGAGAATCATTGATTGGCTGCCTCCTGCACACCCCCCACTGGGGAATTGAGCCCACAACCCAGACACGTGCCCTTGATAGGAATCGAACCTGGGACCCTTCAGTCTGCAGACCGACACTCTATCCACTGAGCCAAACTGGCTGGGGCTGATCCTTTGTTATTTATAGACTGATTAATGGAAGCCTAGTGCAACTCCTTGCCCACGGAAATACACCCAGAGCGCGCAGGTGCCCGGCCTTGAACTTAACTGTCTGGCTGAAGTCCACGCCCTGGGCCATGAGGCTCCCATAAAAGGACTCTGTGTGGCACACAGATGAGACAGGCCCTGTGCTCATGGGCATGGAGAATGAGTTTCTCAGTTTCCTCATCTCTTACCTGGAATTCATAATGTGCATCCTCACAGGGCCCTCCGATCTGCCTCTTGCTCCAACGGTGTTTAGATGAACAGACCCAGGGCCCCCCCACTTCCCCCAGCCTCCAGCCGCCCTCCATCTCTTATCCAGGCACCACCTCCAGCACCACCTCCGGGACCAGCCAACACGCTGGCGTCTTTTCTAAGTTAACCCCTCATCTCAGAACAACCATGAGCTCCCAAATTCGCCAGAATTACCCCCCTGAGGCAGAGGCTGCAGTGAAAGGCCCAGCACCCCCTTCCCCTCCCCCTACCCTCTCTGCAGGCCGCCTACACCTACCTCTCTCTTGAAGACTTGGCAGAGAAGAGGCACGAGGGCACTGAGCTGTCCGGTAAAGATGCAAGCCCAGCGCGGTGGCCGCTCTCTCTCCTAAGACACGCTGAGGCCCCCCAGGATGAGTGGACAGAACTCAGGGCGCCAGGGAGGACGCCCTGGCCCTGGAGAGGAACCTGAATCAGGCCCTTAGAGCTTCAGGCCCTGGTTCTGCCCACGAAGACCCTCAGCTCTGTGACTTCCGGGAGAACCACTTCCGGTGAAGAGGTGAAACTCATCCAGAAGATGGGCCGCACCTGGCTCCCCTCCACTGGGAGGGGCGAGTGTCTCTAAGAAAGGCTCACCCACCACCAAACTAGGAGCCTGTGGAGCAGGAGGCCTTTGAGGGGCCCCTCTGCCTCCCCTGTGTCTGCCTTTTGCCTGAGCGTCTGCCCCAAAACTACTGGCCATTCTTTTCACCACCCTCTCCCATGCACTGGACAAATGAAACAAAAAAACCTTTTGCAGCAAAATAAATAAATCATGTGCATCTTGCAGGTTTTTGTGTGAAAATGAGAGATTATCTAAAAGGCCCATAAGAGAAGTCCTTGAGGTTTAGGGTTCAGGGGGTCCCCATCTGTGGGCAGAGGAATGCAGGGCCCATGATCATCACTATTATTTCTCTCAAGTTAAATCTCTTTCAAAAACATTACCTTAAGTCAGAATGAAATCAGTCCAACCATTTCCCCGAAGGCCATGGATTTGTTCTCATTTAATATTTTCCAAATTAAAATCATGCCTTATATTTTTCCCATTGTAGTATTACATGTTGATGCACTAACTATGGAAAATACAGGAACTAAAAAGCAGATATCAAGAAAAATCTTTACTTCCCATTGCTCAGAGAGGACTACTGCTAAAACATTTTTCTTTATTTTTAGCATTTCACTAATATACTAGAGGCCAAAGGCATGAAATTCATGCAAGAGTAGGCCTTTCTCTCCCCCTCCCTCACCCCCCCTTCGCCCCCGGTGCTGGCCTGGGCTTCCTTAGCAGCCCCAGCTTCGTCTGAAAGATCGTCCAGTCTAATTAACATATTATGCTTTTATTATTATAGAAGATTTGCTTTCTATTGCATGCTTCTATACTATATCCCATTTTAAAAAATGCAATGTATCATTGGCAAATATGCTCTCCCATTCAGTTGGATTCCCTTTTCATTCTGTTGATGGTTTCCTTTGCTGTGCAAAAGCTTTGAGTTTGATGTAGTCCCATTAGTTTATGTTTTCCTTTGTTTCTCTTGCCCGAGGAGATGTGTCAGCAACAATATTGCTATGAGAGATGTCTGGAGATTATACTGCCTATGTTTTCTTCTAGGATTTTTATGGTTTCACAGCTTACATTTAAGTTTTGTATCCCTTTTGAATTTATCCTTGTGTATGGTATAAAATGGTTAGTCTAGTTTTATT
>PVJN01037801.1:0-20476 GCA_004026805.1 Lasiurus borealis | reverse complement strand
TTTTTTATTTACTTTGTCAACAGTGCTCTTCACTTGCTGAACTACATTTGTTCTAATATTTGTGAGTTTATTCTATGTGATTTTTGTATCAATGACCATCTGTACATAGTGAGTTTTATTTCCTCTGTTTAACCATAGCAGTTTGTATTTCTCTTTATTATTACACTAGAGACCCAGTGCATGGTGGGAGGGGGGGTGTCCCTCAGCCCCGCCTGTACTTTCTTCAATAGGGACTCCTTGGAGAACATCCCTCTTATAATCCAGGACTGCTGGCTACTAACTGCTAACCTGCCTGCTTCCCTGATTGCCCCTAAGCCCTCTGCCTGCCTCCCCAATTGCCCCTAACTGCCTTCCCCTGCCTGCGATCGTCCCTAACTGCTCTCCCCACCAGCCTGATCGCCCCTAACGGCCTCTGCCTGGGCCCCCGCCACCGTGGCTTTGTCTAGAAGGAAGGCAGGATGACTGGAAGATGTATGGTTGACCTAGTCTAATTAGCATATTACCCTTTTATTAGTATAGGTTTCAAAGATTTCGTGTACCATGTTAAATAGTAGTAGTGATAGTAGACATCCTTGATGTGTTTGGGATCTTAAAGAGTATACTTTTAATGTTACTGTCCCAGTCTGTCCCACCTTAACTACCTCATTTGAAACAAACATCCTCCACATACATATACACATACCCTGATATCCTTTACCAAGCTCAACATTTTTTCTTTCTTTAGTAATTGTCATCTTCTAATATAGTATATAACTTCTTTATTTTTAAAATTTTATCACCATTTGTCTCCTGCTAATAATTCAGTGAAGGCAGGGATCCTTGTTTTATTCATTGATATATCCTAGATATGTAGAAGAATGTTTGGTATATGGTGGATGCTCAATGAATATTTGCTGAAATGAATGAATTTTTCCATTAAGTATGGTGCTTATGCCTTTTGGTATGTAGCTTTTTTTTATTTTTTTAAATCCTTTTCTGAGGATATGTGTGGTTTTTTTTTTTAATTTTAGAAAGAAAGGGCGGGTGAGGGGTGGGGGAGATAGAAACATAATGTGTGAGAGAAACATTGATTGGTTGGCTCCCTTACAAATGATTGGGGATTGAACCCGAAGCCTAGGTATGTGCCCTGACCAGGAATTGAATCTATAACCCTTTTGATGTATGGGATGATGTTCCAATCAACTGAGCCACCTGGGACCTCTCTAACTCTTAAATTAGAGCTTTTCATATCAAATGTAGAACTTTATGGGCCCTGGCCAATCACATGCCAACGTTGGGAGGTAGATGCCTGGTCAGGGCACAAACAAGAATCAACCAATGATGCATAAATAAGCGGAACAACAAATTGATCTCTCTCTCTCTCTCTCTCTCTCTCTCTCTCTCTCTCACTTTCTCTCTTTCTCTCTCTCCTTCTCTCTCTCCCCTTTTCTCCCTCTTTCCTTTCTCTCTAAAATCAAGAAAAAAATTTTTTTAATTTAAAAATGTAGAACTTTATTGATTTTATGCATTTATTAAAATAAATGTGATTTCCCCTCCTTTTAATATTAATGATTTACATTTATAATTTTTTCTGTTAAACAATCTTTATGTTCCTGGGATAAGCTTTTCTTTATCATGTTCGTTATACATCATTGGCTTTATAGATCTATTATCATATCCAGGCTTTTCAAATCTGTGTTGACAAATGAAGAGGGCTCCTTATCTCGTTATAGTATCAAGTTAGTCTAGCCTCATAAAATACGCTGGCAGCTTTCCCTTTTGTTCTGGTTTCTGAAACAACTTGTGTAACAAGAAATATCTGTTCCTTGAAAGCTTGGTAGAACTCATTTGTAAAATTGGGCTTGGAGCTTTAGGGGAGGAAGGTGAGGATAAATCTCTTTGATTTTCTTTTTACTGTTTTAAGTAGTTATTAATCTGATTCTTGTGACATTTCTGGCACTTTTCTGTTTTTTGTTTGTTTTTAGAAATATACCTGGCCTAGCTTTTCAAACTTATTACCATCTATTTGCTAATAATATTTTAAAATCCCTGTGGTATCTATGTTATTTCCCCTTATTTAGTTTACTAGAGGCCAATGCATGAAAATTTGTGCAAGAAGAGGGCTTCCTTCCCCTGGCTGCTAACACCCAGGACCCAGGCCTTCGCTCTGGCCGCCGCCTTCCACCTCTGCTCTGGTTGGAGCTGCCTTCTGCCTTCGCACACTGCCCAGAGGCCTGGAGTGCTTGGGGTGGGGCAGAATGCTTGTGTCATCACCCTGGCTGGGCTTCCTTCATCTTTGTTGCATCAATTTGTATATTCCCTTGGCGCCACCATCTTTGTTGTGAAGTGATGGTCAATTTGCATATCCCATCTTTATTAGTTAGGATATTTTTAACCTCTCTCTCTCTCTCTCTTAAATCCTCACTGGAGGATATTTTTTTCCATTGATTTTTAGAGAGAGTAGAAGGGAGAGGGAAAGACAAAGAGAAACACATTGACGTGAGAGAGACACATCAATGGTTGCCTCCCACATGCCCCCAACCAGGGCCAGGAGCCTGCAACCAAGGTAGGTGCTCTTGACTGGAACTGGAATTGAACCCGGGACCTTTCAGTCCAAAGGCTGACGCTCTATCCACTGGCCTAAACTGGCTAGGACGATCTCTCTTTTTTGATCAATCAGGTTTGCCAGAGATTTAATAACTAACTTTTAGTTTTGTTAATCTTTTCCCTGCTGCTCTATTTCTCATTGACTTTTTCCTTTGCATTTCCTATACCTATTTTGGGTTTATAATGATGCACTTTTTCAAATATCTTGAATGCTTAGCTTATTTGTTTTCTATCTTCCATTCTCTCTTCTTTTAAAATAAATGTATTTAAGACTGTAAGTTTCCTTTTATGTGTTATATGTATTTCTCATATTTTTACTTTCTTGTCATTTATTTTATTATTTTACTTTAATTTATAATTTTTTAACTCAAGAATGATTTATTAGTATGCCTTTACTTTCTAGACATAATGCTATATATATATATATATATATATATATGTATATATATATATATATATATACTTTTAAAACTTTCCCTTTGTTTTTGTTTAGGATTCTTTCTCTCTCTCTCTCTTTCATATGTTTTTATTAATTTCAGAGAGGAAGGGAGAGGGTGAGAATCACAGATTGGCTGCTTCCTGCATGCCCCAAACTGAGGACTGAACCTACAACCCGCTCATGTGCCCTGACCAGGAACTGAACCATGGCCTCCTGGTTCATGGGTTAACACTCAACCACTGAGCCATAATGGCAGGGCTCTCTTTCTTTTTTTTTTAAAGAACACTAGCAGTAATTCAGTGTCTTCCTTTTATCATCTTAAGATATTATCTATACTAATAAAAGGGTAATATGCAAATTGGTCAGGATGCCCTCACAGTAACAACTGAACAACAGGCTGTGTGGGGCGACCAGGCCAGCAGGGGTGGGCTAGTGAAGGGTGACCAAACTACCAAGCAGCAGGCGGCATGGGGTGATCAGGCATGCGGGGGGCGAGGGGGGGGCAGCAATTGGTGGCATCCAGGCCGGCAGGGAGGGCAGTGAGGACAGTGACCAGGCTGGAAGGGCAGGGGGGCAGTAAGGGGCAACTAGGCCAGCAGAGGTGGAGGCAGTTAGGGGCGACAGGACCGGCAAGGGGATAGTTGGGGGACCAGGCTGGCAGGGGGAAGGGAAGTTGGGTGCAACCAGGCCAGCAGGCAGAGGCAGTTAGGGGTGATCAGGTCAGCAAGTGAGCAGTTAGCAACCAGTAGTCCGGGATTGTGAGAGGGATCCTGGATGGGAGAGGGTGCAGGCTGGGCTGAGGAACTCCTATCCCTCACCCGGTACATGAATTTCATGCACCGGGCCTCTAGTAATTATTGCATGAAACATTAATCAATAGATTATACCAATAAAGATGGCCTTGTTTTTCCTTCTCTTTTTAAGGCAAAAGCAACAACAATCAAAGAAGCCCTAGCCAGATGGGTGAGTATATGAGTTTTTAACTTCTTTTAGAAACCATACAAGGAGAATTTTTAGATAGTTATTTAAGTCTGACCATTCAATAAAAGGGACTTTTGTGGTATTGGAACTACTTAGTTATGTTGACTGTGGTGGTGGATACATGAACCCACACAGGTGATCAAAATGTGTAGAACTTGTTGCACCCATACAAACATAGTCACACCAGATATATAAATGAGTACATGTAAAATTGGGAAAATCTGATTTAAATCAGTGGATTGTATCAATATAAATATTCTGGTTGTGATATTATATTTAGAAAATATTATTAAGCAGCATATACTGGTAATTAAGTTTTAACTTTGTATTGTTAGTACCAAAATTAAACTCTAAGGTATAACCTAATAGTATATTTCTGTAAATAGTTGTGACCTCAGCTGTGTTGTAAAGAGAATATCTTCCAAAATTCTTGATATTTTGGGGTTCTAATTCAGAGTGAATTATGTATAAAAAAAGAAAGATGAAATGACAAGACAGTTGATCTCATAGGCCTGAATCTGATATTTAAGGAAATGTCATTTAGAGACAATGAATTCTTCCTAGGAAGATGTTTTTGTTGTTGTGTTTGCTTTTGCTTATTAATTGATAGGCTCTTAAAGGATTTATAATAATAAAAGTATAATATGCTAATTAGACTGGACAGCCAAACGACCTTCCTGATGTCCTTCCAGAAAACCTTCTGGACAAGGCCAGGGTTTCGAGGGCCAAGGCAAGCCACTGCAGCTGTGAGGGCCGAGCCTCTTGCACAAGTTTCATGCATCGGGCCTCTAGTTTTAAATATTACAGAAATTAGTTATAATTTCCTCTTTTTTTCCCCTTTGGTACAGATCTAACAATGAATTACCTTAATTGTCCACGTAGAAGCTTGATTATTAGAGTCAGTAATAAAGGTCAATAAGTGAATATAAAGAATGCACAGAATTGCCCTGGCTGGTTTAGCTCTGTATAGAGTATTGGCCCATGACTGAAGAGTCCCAGGTTTGATTCCAGTTAAGGGCACGTACTTACCTCAGTTGTAGGGTTGGCCCTGGTCGGCCTGTGCAGGAGGCAACCAATCTGTGTTTCTCTCACATTGATGTTTCTTTCTCTGTGTCTCTTCCCCTCCCTTCCACTCTCTAAAAATCAATGGAAAAAATATCCTCAAATGAGGATAAACAACAACAGAAAATTAAGAATGCACAGAATTGCCCTGGCCAGTTTGGCTCAGTGGATAGAGTGTCGGCCTGTGGATCGAAGGGTCCTGGGTTAGATTCAGGTCAGGGGCACATGCCCAGGTTGTGGGCTTGATCTCCAGTGGGGGGTATGTGGGAGGCAGCCAATCAATGATTCTCTCTAATCATTAATGTTTCTGTCTCCCTCTCCCTCTCTCCTCTTCTCTGAATTCAATAAAAATATAGTTAGAAAAAGAAAAAGAATGCACAGAACTACTAAATTCTAATAGTTAGTTGTTTTGAAATAAAGATAGAAAAGCCTTGGGATATTCTAGCCTCCTTTAACTCCACATTACAATCAGGGATCATTTTTTTTTCCCAAATTAATCTTTATTACAGGAAGAGAAAACCAATCAGAAGCCATCTGAAGCCAAAGAGGTAAAGCTTTATGCCCAGATCCCTCCTATAGAGAAGATGGATGCGTCCTTGTCTATGCTTGCTAATTGCGAGTAAGTTCTCGTCTTTATTCATCCTTCTATTTGTCTGGACAATTAAAGAATTATTCCCCCACCATATTCCCAAGTTTAAGGAACTCAGTTTTTCATTAGTAGTTCTCGGGAGAGGGGGCTGACTAGAAAATATGCAGATTTGATCAGTAATTTACACTGTACAGTAATTGACTTTGCTGTATCAAGTAAAAAAATGAATAATTCCTCTTCAAGTCAAATCAGAAAGGATATGATCACATGTTGTAGAGTCAAACTTTTTGGGTTTTAAATTTGCTGTGCCACTTTCTGGGTATGTAATATTAGGCAAATTGTTTTATATCTTTGTACCTCAGTTTCTCACTTGTCAAATATGGATAATAATAATAATAATATTTATTTCATAGGATTATTATAATGGTTAAAATAGTTCATACATATAAAATACTTAAGAGAATAATAGGCATGCATTAAATAATCAATAAAATTAGTTTTTATTAGATTTTTGCATGAAATTTACTGATATTAAAAACATTTTGTCAAGAAAGGAAGACTAAGAATTGTATATATTCTCCCTTTAAAATTTGTTTTTATATAATTGAAGTATATGTAGAAAAAAATCTAACTAAATATATATGAACTATTAAAAATAGTTATCTCTGGGGGAATGTGTGGGGTGGTTAGGATTACATGTGACTTCTTACAATATACATTTCTGAAAGATTTAACACATGAGAAAATAAAATGTTTTGTTCTGTTAGATGGTTTTAAAGTTTAACTACCTATAATGGACATCTCAGGTTGGTGTCAATAGCCCAATGTCATTTGTTTTAATAGCAGTATAGTAATCCTCAGGTGATGGATGTTTATAGATTTTCCCCCATTTTTTTGCTATCGTAATAATAATAATATAATGAATAACTTAATTCATATAACTTTTGGCATTTGCATTAGTATTTCAATAGGATGTATTCTTAGAAATGAATTACTGGGTCAAAGAATACATGCATTAAAATATTTAATAGATAACACCAAATTTCATTCAAAGAGGTTTTTAAAAAATTTCCTGCAATGAGTATATATTAATTTTTATAATCAGAAAAAACTATGAATATTTTAAAATGAAGGAATATATGCCATGTCTCAAGGGGATAAGAGAATTCACTGTCAAAGGAAGTATGACTTAAATATCATCTTTTATGGGCACTAGAGAAATAATTTCTAATATACTATTTACAATTTTTTCATATTAATTCAAGTTTTCCTCTGTTCTTTTTAAGGAAGCTTTCACTGTCTACAAACTGCATTGAAAAAATTGCCAACCTGAATGGCTTAAGTAAGTGATCCACAATAGCAGATGGTTCTTGGATTTTCTAGTTATTGGATTAAACATTCCAGAGACACTATGTAATCCCAGAAGTTGGCACCTGTTTTACACAGTAATTTGTCAGATGACGGAGAGAATATATAAATCATTTGTCTTAAGTTTGATTATCCAAAGAAAATGACAGATACATAAGACCTAAACATTTTAAATATATTTTAAAGCTAAGGGTTTGAATTAAGTTATCTTAAATTTAAAAAATCAGATCTTTTTGTTTTGTTTTTGTGTTCAGATTTGTCTTGTGTTTCATATTGGTTATGTTTAACTTTTAATTTCTCACCATCCCTGTTTTTCCTGTGCTTCTTAACTTTGTTAATGACATTATCATCTTCCAAGTTGCCAAGGCCTCTGACTCTTTCGCTAGTTTCGTACGGCTGCTGAAACTTGATGGCTTAAAATAACAGACAGGTATTCCCTCAGTTCTGGAAGCCAGAAGTTCGAAACCAGTTTCACTGGGCCCAAATCAAGGTTTTGTCAGCCGCACACCCTACGTAGGCTTTAGGGGAGATGTTCCTTGCTCTTCTAGATTGTGATGGCTGCCACATTCCCTGAACTACATCCCTCCAGTCTCTGCCTCTATGGTCATATTGCATTCTCTCTCTCTCTCTCTCTCTCTCTCTCTCTCTCTCTCTCTCTCTCTTTTTTTGTTTTTGTCTGTGTCTAGTTTTTCTTTTTTGAGTTTACTTGTGATTGCCTTTAAGGAACACCTGGATAATTGGGGATACTTACCTTATCTTAAGATTCCTAACTTATTCACAAGAGAATAAATAAACATTAAAACAAGATATTAGTATTTTGCTTATCAAGTTGGCAATGACATTTATATATATTATTGATTTCAGAGAGGAAGGGAGAGGGAGAGAAAGATAGAAACATCAATGATGGGAGTAGATTATTGATTGGCTGCCTCCTGCATGCCTCCTATTGGGGATCAAACCCGAAACCAGAATTGAACCTGGGACCCTCTGTCTGCAGGCCGACAATTTACCCACTGAGCCAAACTGGCTAAGATGGCAATGACTTTTAAAAAGTATAATACTTGCCCTAACTGGTTTGGTTCAGTGGATAGAGTATTGGCCTGTGGACTGAAGAGTCCCAGGTTCGATTCTGGTCAAGAGCATGTACCTTGGTTGTGGGCACATCCCCAGTAGCGGGTGTGCAGGAGGCAGCTGATGGATGTTTCTCTTTCATCAATGTTTCTAACTCTCTGTCCCTCTCCCTTCCTCTCTGTAAAAATATCAATACAATATATTAAAAAAATAAAAAAGTATAATACTTGCCTGGCCAATATGGCTCAGTGGTTGAGTGTGGTCGACCTGTGAACCAGGAGGTCATGGTTTGATTCCCAGTCAGGGCACATGCCTGGGTTGTAGGCTTGATCCCCAGTGTAGGGTATACAGGATGCAGCCAATCAATGATTCTCTTTCATCATTGATATTTCTTTCTCTCCTTCTCTCTTCCTCTCTGAAATCAATAAAGATATATTTCTTAAAATGATTAATAAAACGTGATTCTTGCCCCCAAGGGGTTCATTATCTAAAGAGACAGAATATATCCTCACTAACTATGAAAATGACTAATATTTCTTGAGCATTTATATGTCAAGATTTATATATATACTAAGTCTTTTATTTATATACATTAACTCATTTTATTATTCACAATAGCGCCCTATCTGATTTGGTTCATTGGATAGAGCATTGGCTTGAGAGCATTGGCCTCAGTTCTGGTTAAGGGCATGTACCTTGGTTGCAGGCTTCTCTCCTGTTTGGGGCTTGTGCAGGAGGCAACCAATTGATGTGTTTCTCTCATATCAGTGTTTCTCTCTGTCTTTCCTTCTCTCTTCCACTCTCCCTAAAAATCAATGGAAAAATATCCTCATGTGAGGATTAACATGATAGTTATGAAGTAGGTAATTATTATTATAATCCAAGATAGTCTTTTACAAATGTTTACAAAGAAAGAGTAATTAAAATTAAAGTTTATATAATATATATACCTGGTACACACACAGACACAAACACACCATTTACTGTATACTTACCATGGATTAGGCATTAGGCTGAATGTTTTATTATACACACACACACACACACACACACACACACACACATATGTATATGTTATATATATAACATTGATTTCAGAGAGAGAGAGCTAGAGACATCATTGATGAGAGAAAATCATTGATTAGCTGTCTCCTACATGCCCCCTACTGGGATCCAGCCACAACTCAGGTATGTGCCCTAACTGAGATTTGAATGCTAATCCTGGTTCATAGATTGATGCTCAACCACTGAGCCACACCGGTCTGGCTAGGCTGAATGTTTTAGATAATTATCTCAGTTCTTTAAAATTTTTTTTTTTTTTACTGATTTCAGAGAGGAAGGGAGAGGGAGAGAGAGACAGAAACATCAATGATAAGGCGAATCATTGATCAGCTGCTTCCTTTATACTCCCCACCAGGGATCTAGTACGCAACCCGGGCATGTGCCCTTGACCAGAATCGAACCTAGGACCTTTCAGTCCACAGGCCAGTGCTCTATCCACTGAACCAAACCAGCTAGGGCGATCTCAGTTCTTATATGCTTATGGAATAGATAGTGTATTTACTTATTTTATATGATAAAACTGAGATTCAAAGAGGTTTGGGTGCTTCCCTAGAAAGTTGGGATTTGAACTCAGTAATTGGTTTTGTATTCTTAACTATTAATTATGGATGTTATAGAACAGTGCCATCCAATAGAACTATCTGCACATTCCCAAAACAGTTGTCACTGCTCTTACACAGCTGTTAAACTCTTGATATGAAGCTAGTGTGATTGAGAAACTGAATTTTAATTGTATTTATTTTTAATTAAGTTAAATAGCTATGTGATTAATAGTTACCATAGTTTCAATAATAGTGTAGTTATTGAAGTTTAAGTTGTAAAAACTTAATGTATAACTTATGCATAAGTAAAGTAGTTTTTTAGAACACAAATGAGATTTCCTGTGTTTTACTAGAAATCTTTTTTTAATTTTGAAAATAATACATGTACCTGGTTTTATGTAAATAGTTCAAAAGAAGTCTTTTTCTGACCATACACTCTCAGTTCTTCCCCATAGCAACCATTGTTTCTTCTTCCCTTTTTTCTATTCCACAAATAATCTGTAAATATAGATTAGAAACATCCTTATAAAAAATAAAAATCTATAGAAACATCCTTATAAAAAATACAAATAGGCATCTTTTAAACCAAATCCAATCTAATTATTGAAAGTAAAAGATTTTAAAAGTACCAATTAATTTGATTTCTAATCCTTTGTGGAGTGAGGTGTACTATATATACTTAAATATGTTTTCTAATATGAATCCTTATACCATAAAAGATTTAAAGTATATCTATGCTCTCAAATCTCAAGTTCAGATCTTCTTTACTCTTATTATATTTATCCCTATAATATTTTTATTAGCCAGCAATTTAAGACCAAGAATTCTAAATAGCTAACAATTTAAAAAGTTTAATACTGGCATGATGTTGTAGTGTTTACATTACAGTTATAGTGTTTATATTATTTTCTTTTAAATATATTTTTATTTCAGAGAGGAAGGGAGAAAGGGAGAGATAGAAAAACCAACACTGAGAATCATTGATTGGCCACCTCTTGCATGCCCTCAACTGGGGATCAAGCCCCAAACCCAGGCATGTGGTTTCACTGGAATTGAACCTGGGACCCTTCAGTCCGCAGGCCGATGCTCTATCCACTGAGCCGAACCAGCTAGGACATGTTAACCTTATTTTCTACTTGATTACCACTTTTAATTAATATATACAGCCTTTCTTACTCTTATACAAATATATTTGTTATATAAAATTTATTAAAGCTACATGATACTAGATTTACAATTGTGTAATATGATTCTCATAAACAAAAAATTGCTTTTTTCCCCCCCACTACAGAAAACTTGAGGATATTGTCTTTAGGAAGAAACAACATAAAGAACTTAAATGGACTGGTAGGTTGCTATTTATTGCTTTAAAAAAGCATATACTTCTTTCTTAGTATAAAAATAATATTTTTCCATTGCAGAAACTTTGTAAAGTAGAAAAGCAACTTTAAGAAGTACCTATAGCCCTTCGGACTGAAAGGTCAAGGGTTCAGTTCCTGTTCAAGGGCACATAACTCATGCCGGAGGCAACCAATTGATGTATTTTTCTCACATCAATCTTTCTCTTTCTCTGTTTCTCTCCCTCCCACTCTCTCTAAAAAAAAATCAATGGAGCCATACTGAGCTAGTATGGCTCAGTGGTTGAGCGTTGACCTATGAATCAGGAGGTCAGGGTTCGATTCCCAGTCTGGATACCCGACCAATCGAATCTGTAAAACATGGAATGTTAAATTGAATGAAAGGGGTCTATTGAAAACTACTGGATGCATAACCCATGGACACAGACAATAGGCTGGTAAAGGCCTGGGCAGGCAAAGAGGGCTAGGAGGATCAACGGGGAGAAAAGAGGACATATGTAATACTTTCAAAAATAAAGATTAAAAAATAAAACTGGAAAACTGACTATTAAGGTATATTATAAACCCATGTGTATATATGATCTGGCCTCTGCCTTCCTTTCAGTTCTCATTTCATATTATTCTTCTTTCTAGCTGGTAATCTCCAGCTACTGGCCTTTCTCTTCCTGGAATATACCAAGTCCATTTCCACCTGAATTTTTAAAAAAATAAATTTTATTGATTTTTTACAGAGAGGAAAGAAGAGAGATAGAAAGTCAGAAACATCAATGAGAGAGAGACATCGATCAGCCGCCTCCTGCACGCCCCACAGTGGAGATGTGCCCGCAAGCAAGGTACATGCCCCCGACCGGAATCGAACCTGGGACCTTTCAGTCCGCAAGCCGACGCTCTATCCACTGAGCCAAACTGGTCTCGACTCCACCTGAATTTTGTACTTGCTGTTTCTTGTGCCTTAAAAAACTCTTAGTTACTATATATTTCCACATTACTTGCTCCTTCTTAACTTTCACACTTCAGCTCAGATGTCATTTCATCAAAAGTGACCCAGCTACCCTATATCTAATGTGGCAATAACGTTTGTGTGTGTGTTTATATATACATATATACACATATATATACATATATATGTATACACACACACACACACACACACACATATATATATCAGTCTGAAAAAAAGTTTTAAATTGATTTAAGAGAGGAAGGGAGATGGAGAGAGAGATAGAAACATCAATGATAAGAGAGAATCATTGATCATTTGCCTCCTGCATGTCCCCACTAAGGATCGAGCCTACAACCTGGGCATACCCTTGACCAGAATCAAACCTGGGACCTTTCTGTCCCCAGGCTGATGCTCTAGCCACTGAACAAACCAGCTAGGGTTACTATCTGAAAAAAAAAATTTTTTTAATATATTTTATTGAATTTTTACAGAGAGGAAGGGAGAGGAATAGAGAGCCAGAGACATGGATGAGAGAGAGACATCAATTAGCTGCCTCCTGCACGCCCCCTACTGGGAATGTGCCCGAAACCAAGATACATGTCCTTGACTGGAATTGAACCTGGGAACTTTCAGTCCCCAGGCCCATGCTCTTATCCACTGAGCCAAACCAGTTTTGGCTGAAATTTATATTAGTTTGTTCTTCTCCATCTTGTTCATCTCCCTCCCCATCCCTGCCCTCTCTCTGTCACTTGCACAGATCCTAATGAGCATGTTGGTTTTGTTCATTAGTATCTATATTAGTGCTTAATACATGTAGTAGGCATTCTATAAGTATTTAATGAGTGACTCAGTATGTCTTATTACTAATTATAAAATCTATTAGGTTAAATTTTTAATTCTAAAAGTAATATATGTTTATTGTAAAAAACAAATCAAGCAATTTGTAAGTATATGAAATACACTATGAAAGTCTTTTTCTCCATACCTACTTCCCCAATTCCATGAGGTAACAAATAATATTGTTTTGTATACTTTAATATTTTTTCAGTGCAAATACAAATAGATATCTGTGTAAATGTGTATGCCTGTGTGTTATATATTTTGTACTATTGATATATAGGGTTAATTTTTTTTCCCTGCTTTTTCACTCAATAGAGGGTTGGGCAAAAATAGGTTATAATAATAAATAATAAATAATACAATAATTAACTAATTAGTAATAATACACAAATAAACTGTTTTGTGAACTCACAACTGTAACCTACTTTTATATCAGTAATATTTTTCCATGTCAAAAGGTGACTATTATAAATAATGCTACTATTAACATGAGTATTTAAATACTTTTTGAAACGCTTTAGGGTATGTTAAATTCTTTAGGGTATATGCCTCGAAGAATTGCTGGATCACATATTTTTAATTTTTGGAGGACCTGCCAAACTGTTCCATAGCACCTGCAGTATTTTACATGCCACCAACAGTGCGCAAGGTTTCCAATTTCTTCACATCCCGGCCAACATTTCTTACTTTCTCTTTGTTTGATAGTAGCCATCTTAATGAGTGTGAGGTGGTCTTTCATTGTGCCAATGTCCTCATTTTACAGAGCAAGTCACTAGGAAATTATTTGTTTACTGGCAGAAGTGAACTAATTCGCTGAATGCTTGTTCACTCAATGCCAAGTTCTCCAAAAGGGCCAGTTTATTGAATGACAATTTTTACTGAATTGGTTCCCACAGATTTAGCTAGGTTTCACAGATTATGCTCACCAGATTGCTTCACTGAAATCTCATCTTTATTATTTACTTTTCATATATATATAGAAATTTGTGTTTCTTGGAATGGTTTCAAGACCTTTTGAAATTTTCTTTAAGGTTTTATTTAGTGCTGCTAACGTTTCTGCAGCTGTTTTCATCCAGTTTTTGGATTTGTCAGTCCATCTTTGTAGAATGTTGGTTTCACATTTTAGGCACTGATCACTTCTCAAGTTATTAAAACATAAAAACAATAATCTAATTGAGCTGGCTAGCACGTCCTTATATGTAGGGAAGTACACAAGACAGTACATTAGATTGAAGATGTACTGAAAGACAGAACCACATCTTGGGCATTCAAAATCTGTATAACATTTGTAAGTCAATATGCCTTAAAAAATTATCATTCCACATATTCCCAAGTAAAGTCCCAAAATGTATTGAAAGTCGGTTATGGCAAAAGAGTTGCATCCAAATGGCTGAAAACTAAATAGAAGCTAAATTAATACTTGGAGAATTGATCAAATTGTTTATGTTAAAATCGACCAAAAGTCCTCATCTGCACATATAAAAACAACATTAAATAAGTGCAGAATCCAGAACTGAACCTAAATTTTCTAGTCAGTATTGAAAAGTATTTTTTTCTGCTATGTCACACTTTTTATGTTGGAGACACAAAATGGATGCAGACGCATCACAATGAAAATACAAGCAATAAAGTTTAAATTATATGCATACAGACTGCCCCCTTCTGAAAGACATATGTGTTAGACTAATTGGATCACTTTGGTGAAGAGGTGGTTATTAGCTGAGGGGTTTTGGTTAAGTCTCAAAGTTCTGATTTAAGAATGCCAGGACGGCCCTAACCGGTTTGGCTCAGTGGATAGAGCATCAGCCTGTGGACTGAAAGGTCCCAGGTTTGATTCTGGTCAAGGGCATGTACCTTGGTTGCAGGCATATCCCCACTAGGAGATGTGCAGGAGGCAGCTGATTGATGTTTCTCTCTCATCAATGTTACTAACTCTCTATCCCTCTCATTTTCTCTCTGTAAAAAATCAATAAAATATATTTAAAATAAAATTTTAAAAAGGGAAAAAATAATGCTGTGATGGAAAGAACCACTACAGTCTGTCTTATGTCTTAAAGAAGGACGTTTGTGCCACCACTGATTGTTAAGAGTCAGTCTGATATAATTTTCTTACTATAATGGAAACTGAACTGTATACATTAAAAAAGGTGAATTAATGGATAGATAGTTGTATGAAAGATGGACAGATATTTGATAGGTAAAGAATAGTAAAATATTAATGGTAGAATTTGGGTTTACTGTAAAATTTTTTGACTTTTTTAAAATATATTTTATTGATTTTTTACGAAGAGGAAGGGAGAGAGATAGTCAGAAACATCAATGAGAGAGAAACATCGATCAGCTGCCTCCTGCACACCACCCCCATCAGGGATGTGCCCACAACCAAGGTACGTGCCCTTGACTGGAACCGAACCTGGGACCCTTTCAGTCCTTAGACCGAAGCTCTATCCACTGAACCAAAACCGGTTTTGGCAAATTTTTTGACTTTTGTATGTTTGAAAGTTTCCATAACAAATATTGGGTGTGTATGTGTGTGTGTGTGTGTGTGTGTGTGTGTGTGTGTGTAGAATTCTGAAATTTAGACCCAGCTCTACTACTTAATAACATTGTGATAGTAGAAAAAGCCCTTAAGCTCTCTAGAATAGAAATCAAATAACCTGCTTTTGCCTATCTTAAATGTTACAAGGATAAAACCATAAAATCATAAAATATATAAGCAAGTAAATTTGAAAGCTATACTATTCAATAAAGTGATGAAATAGTGCTATTATTTTCCCTGTTGGTGGTTCACCAACTTTTCTTAGTTCAGGGCAGTTTGAAGAGAGGAAGAGAATGTTCTGCTTGGCTTTTTTAATGCTAAAAACTCCCACACCGCCTTCAGCGCTCCTGCCAGGGGACAGGTGTGTCTCAGTTCTCTCAGAAGACTGTTGTCTTTATAAGGAAGGAAAAAAGCTTAAAAATAAGCATATAGATAAAATTGCTTTCTTTTTCAGGAAGCAGTAGGGGACACATTAGAAGAACTATGGATATCCTACAATTTTATTGAGAAGTTGAAAGGAATCCATGTAATGAAGAAATTGAAGATTCTCTACATGTCTAATAATCAAGTGAAAGACTGGGGTAAGCTGAGGCTGGCTCTTTGCTAACTTCTACCTCCTGTTTATAGAAAATAGCCCAATAGGGAAGAAGGAACAGAAGGAGAACATTTATTTCTAACCACAGAGGGAAATAGCTAAATGCTTTAAATTTACATAGAAATGTTTACTTAAAATGATTTTAATTGAATAGGTTCTGGTTTTATTAATCTTGAAAAAATTAAATTAATTGTCCAAAGACTGGAAGAAATCAGTTTAAACTTAGTAATTCTTTTTTTAAATATATTTTATTGATTTTTTACAGAGAGGAAGGCAGAGGGATAGAGAATTAGAAACATCGATGAGAGAGAGACATCGATCAGCCGCCTCCTGCACGCCCCCTACTGGGGACGTGCCCGCAACCAGGATACATGCCCTTGACCGGAATCGAACCTGGGACCTTTCAGTCCGCAGGCTGACGCTCTATCCACTGAGCCAAACCGGTTTTGGCAAAACTTAATAATTCTTGTGTAGAAGGCTTATTTGATACCTATATTACTTTTCTTTTTCCCCCTAATATATTTCTATTGATTTCAGAGAGGAAGAGAGAGGGAGAGGGGCAAAATATCAATGATGAGATAGAATAATTGATTAGCTGCCTTCTGTATACCCCATACTGGGGATCAAGCCCATAACCTACATATGTGCTCTGACTGGGTATGGAGCCATGACTTCCTAGTTCATAGGTCACTGCTCAACCACTGAGCCATGCCGGCTGGAGCTTTGCTTTTGCATTATACATTATTTATTTAGTATTTACTAAAGCTCTATTATGTGTATGAACTATAAGCCAGACACTTGAAATACATAGTTGAATAGGACACTATCTCTGCCCTCAAGGAGCTCACAGGTTAGTGGAAAGATTAGTTTATAAGCTAATAATTGTAAAACTGTGATAAATTCTGCAGTAGAGGCTCCAATGAGTTGCTTTAAGAATTCAAAGATGATGCCGAGACTGGTTTGGCTCAGTGGATAGAGCGTCAGACTTCGGACTGAAGGTCCAGGGTTTGATTCCAGTCAAGGGCATGTACCTTGGTTGAGGGCACATTCCCAGTGGGGGAAGTGCAAAAGGCAGCTGATCAATGTCTCTCTCAGCTAACTCTCTATCCCTCTCCCTTCCTCTCTGTAAAAAAATCAATAAAAATATATTTTAAAAAAAAAGAATTCAAAGATGAGAGAGGAAAGGAGGAGAGACAGTTTAGCTTAGCCCATACTGATGCAATACAAAATAGAGAAGACCTAACACTGGTAAATGATTTATTGTTTTATATATATATATATATATATATATAATCCCCACCCAGGATATTCCTCCATTGACTTTTCTTTTAGGAAGAATGGAAGAGAGAAACATCGATGTGAGAGAAACACATCGATTGGTTGCCTCCTGTACGAGCCCCTTCCAGGATCCTGGGTTGGGGAGGAGCCTGCAACCAAGGTACATGCCCTGGACTGGAATCGAACCTGGAATCCTTTGGTTCACAGGCCAGTGCTCTATCCACTGAGCCAAACCAGCTAGATCTGTTGTTCTTTTTTATTGTAAATCCTATTTTTTCTTATCCTATCTTTAGGCTAGTATAAAGGTAGAAGAGGTATTGTCTTCTTTTTTCCTCTCTTTCTCTAATGTTTTCAGAGAATCAGTCCACCTGGTCTAGCTACCCTTACTTCCTTCAAAATCTTAAACGACCAGTTGTCTTGAATAGTCACCATCAGTGATTTTGGAATTCAACCCCCAAGCATAGCAGTAAAACCTGCCATTTTAATGCGGATGGTATTCTTTGTACCTGCAGCTGAATTTGTGAAGCTGGCAGAACTGCCCTGCCTGGAAGACCTGGTGTTCGTAGGCAATCCCTTGGAAGAGAAACATGCGGCTGAGGGGAACTGGATTGAAGAGGCAACCAAGAGAGTGCCCAGACTGAAAAAGCTTGATGGTGAGTGTCTCTGAGCAGCTTAGGAGCATTTTGTAGGTGTAGGAGTTGAATTTATGACACGGAATCATGAAAAGGAGCAAAACTGAAGAAAAGGATAGGTTGTCTCTAATCTCCAAGGCCATTTTTGTCCACAGGAAATTTTGTGGTCCAGGTTTGGGCCAGGTGAAATGAAAAACTTTTAGGAAATTTAGACTGGTATAAGATCATCTCTAGATCAAAAGCTTACAAAAAAAGTTGGGCTTATTCTCAAGTCACAGGCATTATTTTGCAAAATAATTAGGCATAAATGGTAAGTAACTACTTTTTCACCATTGGATCAAAAGTGTAGTATTCTCTTATCCCTGCCCCCCAAAAAAACCCAAACACACACACACACACACACACACACACACACACACACACACAGGATCTAAGAGAGGTGTCTCTTTGTCTCTTTCAGGGGATATCCTTAACTGACTGGGTTCTAATCCCAGTTCTACCACTTGGTATCTTTTTTTGTCATTGTGGTGGTTACTTAATTTCACCAAATGGTTTTTGTTTTTTGTTCTAATTTTTCATCTAAAAACTGGAAATGATAATTGTCACAGAACTCTTGGGGTCTAACCTATTCCCAGTGGTGCTACCAGGAGCCCAGGCCAGGATTCCAACTGTTCCAGAACCCACCAACTTCCTTTCTCTCTGCCAGCCAGGGAAAACCCTTTCTAGGAAAACATATATCTATTCTGAGGAAAACCACTATCCCCTCCTTTTCACATCATTCTGCATGTCCTCACGAATGCTTATCTTCTCAGTGATCTTAGGCTTTTCAAAGACAAAAGCCAATAAGTCTGACAATCTTTCTGCTTTCCACACTGCCCGTAAAGCAGTGATGCACAGAACCCACTGGCCTACCTATTGCCTTCATCATCACATTCATACCAATACTCACAATCCAAATCATCATATTCATACCAATACTCACAATCCAAATCCCAAGGGCCTAGTTATCTGTGGTTGAGGCTTCCTTGTTTCTCAACCCTTCAGTCCCCTCTTCATCACCCCTGTTACTCTGCCATTCTATCCTTCCTACTCTGTGCCTCTATCTCTCCCTCACCACTTCTATCTCAACCCTTTTATCCACCTCAGCTTACTATGGTGGTGGTTCTTTCCTGCCCCCCCCCAATATTTTTCTTATTGATTTCAGAGAGTGAGGGGGAAGGAGAGAGAGAGAGAGAGAAACATCAATGATAAGAGAGAATCATCGATCAGCTGCCACATTGGGGATCGAGCCCTGACCCGGGTCAAACTGGGACTTCCTAATTCATAGGTCGATGCTCAACCATTGAGCCACACCAGCTGGGCTGGAATTAGTTCTTAGTTAAGGACAGAGTGTAGATGGAAGGGTAGTTGGGGAGGGCATTTCAAAATGGAAAAACTTTGTTAACCAGGAGTCCTGCGGTACGAGCGTGCAAGATGAGTTTGGGAGACTGTGAGTTTATTAGTTTAGCTGGATTGGAAGGTGACTGGCTAAAGAATTTAAGACTAAATAGTTGACTAGGTAAGATTGTGGGCAGGTTTCAAATGCTGGAGCTCCGAAATTCCTTGGTCCAGCCAGTGAGAGCTTGCACATGTGCTTTCTTTTCTGTACTTTGGTTCTCCCCACCCCCCAATTTATTACCAATGTTTAATATTTTGGGGAATAACATAAAAAATCAGATAAGCTGGATTGCATATTTTATTGTGAAAAATGAAGAATATTTCTCTGTATTTAACTACAACGTTTCAGTAGAATAGGGTTTTATTTAATTATTATTACATTTTTTTGGGGGAGTACCCACTCTTAGTCAATCATGTTGGCTAAGATTGGAAACTGAGATTCAGATAGGAGGAGTCTCTTGGCCAATACCCCAGTGGATATGCTTTCAATAGTTCAATAGTGGAGCTAGTGGTGAGCTTTAGGCCCCTTGCACAGACTCTCAAGGACAGTGAGTGTGTATCTTTTCTCAATTCCATGTTGAGTGATACCATGTTAGTTACTTGAAATGGCCATGGTGGGTGTATTTACACCACAGGAAGTGGGAGCTGCTACAAATCACAACTGGTGGTTGTTAAACATTTATCAGTACGTAGTGCTTTATTTTTTTGCCTGGCATCTGTAGGCATTTTTATTTGCAACTCTGCATTTCAAGAGCCATATAGTCATAAGTACTTATATTAATCCACTGGAGAATTCTCCTGAGAGGCTTTTTGGATCATTTGAAATTAAAGAGATTATTTTATGAAATTACTTTATTATGGCATACTTCACAGCATTATAGAGCTTCTGAGGTTAATAGGAAAATATTTTCATTTAGAATTTTAACCATATGTTGAGAGTGACCGGAAATAATTTTCTTTTTCATTTTAGGTACCCCAGTAATTAAACAGGATGAGGAAGAAGAAAACTAACACCATGTTTTCCACTTCGTGTTAACTTATTCAAATGTCATAAGAACAATAGATAAGTTTTGTATAATTATCTGTTTTTAAAGATTCTATGTGGAGCGAAAGGTTCTTAAGATAAAACAAATCTATGATTTCTTTTTTTTTTT